>JAMPIV010020652.1:0-37172 GCA_024509875.1 Oreohelix idahoensis | reverse complement strand
GCTGTGATTCGCGCGCGAAAGAGATACGCGCGTTGAGAAATGGACTGTTTAATATTTCGCATTTTGTTACCTCTTTCAATCCCGTCTGATGTAAACTGTGTTCCTCTTTGGTTAATTTTTATTTGAAACATTATGGCCGCGGAAGTAATTACTTTCATAGGGAAAGCCTCGGGCCATCTAGAACAAAGATCTACCACAGTAAGAATGTAGCGATGTCCTCTGTCAGACATTATGGGAAGGGGACCTACAATGTCTACTGCCAGTTTCTTAAATGGTCTACTAGATATGTCCGTAACCTGCAATGGTGCTTTTGGGACCCTGCCTCTGGGAAAAGTACTTTGGCACACCACGCACGAACGACAATATGCCCGAATGTCTTTATTATAACCTGGCCAATAGAACTGTGATAATACCCTATTTTTGGTTCTAGCTATTCCCATGTGTCCTGCGAACGGGCAGTCATGTGCGGTTTTAAGCACCACAGTCCTAAGTGAACTGGGCAAGACAATTTGCCGCACCAGAGAATGACCTTTAGCAAAAACATCTGGTTAGCACTTCATTCTTCAATTGAAACCAATATTTCGCTGATTTAGTGTGTGTAATATCAGCCTTCTCAGCAAAATCAAACAAAGGTCGTAGAGATAAGTCAGCACGCTGCTGTTCCATAAAAGACGCACAACGAGCCTCAGGATCTTTGTTTGGGCCAGCAGCCCTCTTATCAAGCAATAGTACCGGATCCTTATCCGCCTGTTGATCCTCAGCATTTTTCTGTGCCCTAGTAGTGACTGCGTTTGCTACAAGTGAGTGTTGTTTATTCCAGTCATCTATATCCTGTTGTGTGCAGTTCTGCACTTTAGGTAAATTGCCTATAATTAAATCTGCGATGGGAGAGTCGAGGACGCATGCGCGAACTTTACCTGCTATGAAAGGGGTATCTATTTCGATAATCGCTAGAGGGTAGTATTCTACTCTGCCTCCAAAGGTAACGCATCTGGCAGTTTTACCGACGAGACACGACTCGTCAATGCATGAACGTCTCACTCCAATCGTCGTGCATCCAGTGTCTTGTAGCACACTTACTAATTTACCGGCTACCAAACCTCGGTGTAAAGTCAAAATGCCACCTTCCTCACTCGATGACAAACAGGCAGAGCGTGACCACAGATCAGTATCGGCTTCCCATTAGGTTCAAATAAAGGCTTACATCCTAGACAATCTTCACTGTTAAATGTTTCCAATACGATGGTAGCGTTTGCATGCTCATGTCTTCCTGGCTCGGACATTCTTTTTTGGAAAATGATCCGTCGCCGTTACACAGGTAACAGTGAGCTTCATGGTGGTAGTTTTCCTACGGGACCTTCCCTTTGGGCTGGGCATGGTGGTGTGTTATAGGGCTTGGACCTGATTTGTCACTAAATTGATGCGTGGCACAGGAAACCGCAGCTACGACACCCCCTTTAGAGCTATTGATTCTACGCTGAGGAAAAACGCTTGGGCGGGGAATAACGCGGCACTTGAAATCGTGGTTAAATGTTCTATCAAATCTCGATCTCCTGTCCATATTGTCTGTTCACATTAATCAAATGCGGTCTACGATATTGGTGCATTGTTTTACTTCTCTTGCAGTACCATTAACTGGAAAAAATTAATCAGGTTCCACTGGTGATGTATGTACTGACCTCCAGGTTTGGGCAGTCAGTATACTGCCTCCCTAACTCTAACATGGTTTCAAGTTTCTTTGGGTCATGTTTCTTGAAAAGAAACGCAAAACTAAGTTCCGTATATACAGGCTCGAGAGGACTTTATCTTCTCAAGATGAGATCTTTTGAGGCCTTCGCAAAATCTTTACTGATCCCAGATAGATCTATCCAGCGTGTAAATAAGCTAGTTTTATGTTAGCAATAAAGTCGCCAAATCCTGATCTTTACTCGGTTTTCCTTCGTTTTTTTAAAACGCATTAGAATAAAACCATGTGATAGTCAGACGGTATTTGCAGGAAGCAATGCTTCTTTACACAACATCATAGTTGAGCCGGTCCTCTACAGGTAATAAATTACAAAACGTTTGCAACGCCTGGCCAGTGAGCAGGTCGCATAAACATGGAAAACTCCATCCGCTTCTTTCTTTATCTTTAGTGCATATCATCTTTCCTTCAATAGCATTCTTAAGTACACAATCGATCAAGTCAAAGGAGTCCGTTTAAAATTTGGTAGTTTTAATTTATATGCCTGGAATGGTTCCTTATCCGAGGACTCTCTACCAGAGGACTCATGACTAGAAGCATTTCTAATTCTAATTTCTTTAAAGCACTCGGCCTTTTCCTTTTCAATTTCCATTTGTTTGGTAGTTGCTTCAACTTCCTTTTGTTTCGCCTCAAATTCCAAATTTTCTTTAACAGTCTTTCGTCATATCTTTCCTTTCGTTCCTCGTCCTGTTTTTGCTTTATTTCTGCCTCTTTGAACTGTTCCATTGCCCATGTTTCCAGTTCAAGGGCCTGTTTTGTTTAACTGTTTTAGCCATATCAATAAAGTCTTTGAGACTTTCCAATTCTTGTCTTCGACTAAAATTGAGGTTACCCAAACCAGGAAAAAAAAATATCTATATTTATAACCAGGTAAACTGCTCTGGCAAATCGGCCAGTATGTATACGAATTACTAACTATACAGAGAAATATTTGATATTCATGACACAGTATGACACAGTTGATGGATGAGATCAACAGACGTTTCAATAAGGACAACGGAAAACTAGCAGGCTGGGTGGTGGATAATAACGTACAGAAAAAGAAGAGAAAAAAAAAATAAATGAGAAAATATAGATTTATTTACAACACCGAACCTGGACAGACGACCAACCACAATGGGACTAAAAAAAATAACTTATGTACAATGATAGTAAGAAAGATAACTGAAGAAATACAACATGTAAACTGCGACAAGAAAGAGTCTTTTTACGATTGTAACGCTTTCTACAAACTAAACCAACAACAACTAATGTTATTATGTTCAAAGAAATCATTCAGGGCGCTCCTAAACATACCGATCCAACACAGATATGGGCCCTTAAAGGATTTAATTTTAACAAAATCCTAATAGATTAAACCTCAACATCAGTTCCTCTATAAAGAAGAATAAATATTTGAATCTAAAACATAATTTAAGCAAACACGTAAGTCACGCACAATAACAACAAGCAACAGATGAGGTAAAGACAGGAATGCCAACAGTGTGGTACGCACGAACAAGAGCAATGATAGCACAAAAATGACTTATCTGTTTAGCAGCCTGTCAGTGTGTGGTGCCTTGCTTAGCACGCGGTGTAGACTTCACTGTGTATAAGTATCCATGCACAAGGGAGGAGGCAGTGAGCTGTACTGATGAGTCATCTTGCTGTAATAATGTTTTAGTTTTCAAATAATCCGTTCCACTGCAGAGGATGCAGTAAGCGTCGTAGACTCTAACGTAAGGATGTCATGAAAAATATGTCCTATAAATGTTCATTGATACTGCAAAGATGCTTCAAGCAGCGTAGATGTTCTTGAAGCAAGAATGTTCTCTGATACTGCACAAGATGCGGTAAGCAGCGTAGACGTTCTTGAAGTAAGAATGTTCTCTGATACTGCACAAGATGCGGCAAGCAGCGTAGATTTTCTTGAATTAAGAATGGACAATGATACTTCACAAGATACGACAAGCGGGTCGATTTTCAATGTTTTAAATATGTTGTACATATCACTGATGGGGCGAGAAGTACGTCAGTAAGGACCACAAACAAGACGATAATCATGGATATATAAACGTATATAAGTCATCGAAAACAGCGTGCAGCTGTGCAACTAGCCACCACTCAAGCGTTGATGAATGTCAATCAAGCAAATTCTTGAAACATAGTGTAGCTTACTCCGTTCAACACAAACTCAAGTGTTAATAACTGACACTAGTGGTAATACATTTTGCTTTTACGTGCAAATGTCTTGAATATTACGTGTTGCGTGAAACCAGTAATTTAAATCGATATTAGGCTGAACACGGCCCAGTCTTTGAAATTCAGTGTTCTGTGAACACGCCAACTTACATGTGCGAAATTTTCAGGAATATGAGTAGATATTTCATGACTGGCAACCCTGGATTGTAAAATGGCTTAATACTTTTGGCACGGATGGCTAGATTCTTCTGGCGGGTACACTTTCCCTCAAAGAGCCCCCAAATGACACATGCTGTGGGGATGCATGCTGTCGCAATAATTAATTCTCAAGGTGCTTACTATCTTCTTACACCATACTTAACACATCCATTCCTGAGTAAACCAATCAACACCGAAATTTAGTCCCAAACTGAACACTGTATTACGGAAATGTCATGAAACACAAATATGATATGAAATCCAAATATCCAAGGTAATAATTCATAATTCTTCCTTCAGAATTAACCAACAAGAGTCAGCCATAACATCTAGCCATTTTTTTCCACTCTACAAGCAACCTTCCAGTTGACCTTTCAGTCCACCACTGACTACCTCGCACACTGCACTGTTCTCCCGTGTTTTGACCCACAGTCTCGCACGAGACACACTCACGCAAAACCCGACTGACCGCTTTTCATTCGCACTTAACATACACACAGGCCTACGTCATTTACTGTTCACGCAAACAACCTCTCTCACTTTATCATTTGCTTACACACACACCCACTGACCATAATCATCATCATCATCAGCGTAATCATCATCATCCTCAATGCAATATATGCTTGATAATTGTATTACCGTGAAATCATCATCATCATTACGATATATGCTCGATGTCTGTATTATAGTGACAACATCATCATCATGTGACATCTACATTACACTGATATCATCATCATCATGTGACATCTACCCCCTTCTCCAGAAGAAAACACAGTTTTCTCATAGAGTAAGGCAAATGTCTGGAACAATAAACGAGTGGATTACATCTAATTACAGGTAAATTAGCATAACATAATATCATCCAAAATTGTTTCATGAAAAATCAATATATGAACATATTATCAGCTATAGCCGGGATAAAGCATCTGCCAACACATTGGATTTTCCCTCAAGAGGTATTACAGAAAAGTCATATTGTTGTAACAATAGGTACCATCTTGTTAACCGGTTGTTTGGCGAATTTGCAGTTTTCATATATGCTAAAGGTTTATGATCTGTGTTAAGAAAAAAATGAGCTCCCATCAGATACTTGGAAAGCTTCGCAACACACCACACTATGGCGAGGCATTCTCTTTCGATGGTAGCATATCTGGTCTCTGCTGGTAATAATTTCCGACTCGTATATAAGACCGGATGCAGAGTGTTTTGGTGTTCTTGCATTAGACATCCTCCTATGCCCACAGAGGACGCATCTGTCCTGAGGATAAATGGAAGATGTACATCAGGTAGCATCAAAATTGGTTGTTTGGAGAAAATACATTTTATCATTTTTAATGCAACCTCGCACTCATCCGTCCATACAACTCTATTAGGCATACCTTTGCACGTTAAAGAGGAGAGAGTGGCAGACAATGACGAGAACTGGGGGGTGCATCTATGGTAAAAATTAATCAACCCCAAGAGACTGCGTACTTGTTTTTTGCTAGTAGGAGTTTGGAAATTCATAATCTTCGTTACAGTAGTGTCTTCTGGTTTGAGCATTCCCCCACCTACTCTATATCCTAGAAAGGACATGCTGATCCCAAGAATTAGTAAAGAGGCAAATATCGTCTAAGTAAGTGACTACATCAGGCCTGTCGCCAAGTAGCTTTCTCATCATACGCACAAATGTCGCTGGGGCGTTAACAAGCCCAAAGCACATATAGTTCCACTGGAACAGACCTTTTGGCATGACAAAAGCTGTCAGAGGTTTTGCCGATTCCGTCAGAGGCACTTGCCAGTAGCTTTTAGATAGGTCGAACTTACTAAAGAACTGAGCTTTTGACATTTGTGCTAACAGGTCATCTTGATTTGGTATAGGTTCTGCGTCTGTGATTGTAATCACGTTTAGGCGCCTAAAGTCAATACAGATACGTAACGAGTTGTCTTTTTTTCTAACAATCACTAACGGGAATGCATATGGGGACTCAGAAGGTTCAATAATCCCCAAGTGGAGCATTTCGTCTATCTCTCTCTCCACTGCCACCTTATAATGGAGAGGTAGCGGGTATGGTTTCAGCCTGATGGGGCGCTCATCTAACAATTTGATGTCGTGACTTATCAGTGTCATCCTGCCTGGTTTATCCGTCAGCACATCAGCATATTCCTGAAGTAATGTTTGAAGTCGCCGTTGTTGATCGAGAGGAACGGAGTTGCATATCTCTACATTCTTCCATGACTCTGAATGTTGTAAGGGGAGAAGAGACAACTGGAGATGGATATCCTCCCCATCGCAGCTTTTTTCTGCTATCACTGCAGAACAAGTAATTTCCTGCGTATCACTTAGAACGGCTTCTGCAATGTGCTGGAGGGACTTAGGGCGTTCATAGTGGTGTCTTAACATGTTGACATGGAATATTTTTTTCTTTCCCTTCACTTCAGTCATATAATCTACGTCTGTAACTGCTTGAATTACAGAAAATGGACCTTGCCAGGAGATAAGCAAATGATTTCTATTGGTGGGGAGCAAGAGCCACACCTTATCCCCAGGTTGAAGAGTCAAGAGTTTTCTATTACGGCTAGTATAAGCTCGATACCTAGCTCCCGCTACACTCAATGAGTTACTTGCAATTTGACATGATCTCACGATGCGCTCTCGCAGACTGACAACTAATTCGTATGAAGATTTGACTTCCTCGTTGGGGTATTTACCAATAAACAAATCCTTCAATAGACTCATGGGGCCACAAGGATTAGCTCCATATATAAGTTCGAATGGCGAGAACCCCGTACTTTCCTGCGGTGCTTCTCTATAAGCAAAAAGCACGGCTGGTAAGTATATGTCCCACTCTGTGGGTGACTCTGTCATCACCTTTCCTAACATACGCTTCAACGATCCATTGAAACGCTCATACGTGCCATTCGTTTGTGGATGATAAGGAGTTGAGAATGACTGTTTAATATTTAGCATTTTGCATACCTCTTTCATCACGTCTGATGTAAACTGTGTTCCTCTATCGGATAATATTTCATCCGGAAACCCGAACTTACTGAATATCATTTGGAGAGCTTCTATTATGGCCGCGGAAGTAATTACTTTCATCGGGACAGCCTCGGGCCATCTAGAACAAAGATCTACCACAGTAAGAATGTAGCGATGTCCTCTGTCAGACATTATGGGAAGGGGACCTACAATGTCTACTGCCAGTTTCTTAAATGGTCTACTAGATATGTCCGTAACCTGCAATGGTGCTTTTGGGACCCTGCCTTTGGGAAAAGTACTTTGGCACACCACGCACGAACGACAATATGCCCGAATGTCTTTATTATAACCTGGCCAATAGAACTGTGATAATACCCTATTTTTGGTTCTAGCTATTCCCATGTGTCCTGCGAACGGGCAGTCATGTGCGGTTTTAAGCACCACAGTCCTAAGTGAACTGGGCAAGACAATTTGCCGCACCAGAGAATGACCTTTGGCAAAACATCTGGTTAGCACTTCATTCTTCAATTGAAACCAATATTTCGCTGATTTAGTGTGTGTAATATCAGCCTTCTCAGCAAAATCAAACAAAGGTCGTAGAGATAAGTCAGCACGCTGCTGTTCCATAAAAGACGCACAACGAGCCTCAGGATCTTTGTTTGGGCCAGCAGCCCTCTTATCAAGCAATAGTACCGGATCCTTATCCGCCTGTTGATCCTCAGCATTTTTCTGTGCCCTAGTAGTGACTGCGTTTGCTACAAGTGAGTGTTGTTTATTCCAGTCATCTATATCCTGTTGTGTGCAGTTCTGCACTTTAGGTAAATTGCCTATAATTAAATCTGCGATGGGAGAGTCGAGGACGCATGCGCGAACTTTACCTGCTATGAAAGGGGTATCTATTTCGATAATCGCTAGAGGGTAGTATTCTACTCTGCCTCCAAAGGTAACGCATCTGGCAGTTTTACCGACGAGACACAACTCGTCAATGCATGAACGTCTCACTCCAATCGTCGTGCACCCAGTGTCTCGTAGCACACTTACTAATTTACCGGCTACCAAACCTCGGTGTAAAGTCAAAGTGCCACCTTCCTCAATCGATGACAACACAGGCAGAGCGTGACCACAGATCAGTATCGGCTTCCCATTAGGTTCAAATAAAGGCTTACAACCTAGACAATCTTCACTGTTAAATGTTTCCAATACTGATGTAGCGTTTTGCATGCTCTGTCTTCCTGGTCGGACATTCTTTTTGGAAATGATCCGTCGCGTTACACAGGTAACAGTGAGCTTCATGGTGGTAGTTTTTCCTAGGACTTCCCTTTGGGCTGGATGGTGGTGTGTTAGTAGGGCTTGGACCTGATTTGTCACAAAATTTGGATGCGTGGCACCAGGAACCGCAGCTACGACACCCCCCTTTAGAGCTATCTGATCTACGCTGAGGAAAAACGCTTGGGCGGGGAATAACGCGGCTTGAAATCGTGGTTAAATGTTCTATCAAATCTCGATCTCCTGTCATATTGTCTGTTCACATTATCAAATCGCGGTCTACGATATGGTGCATTGTTTACTTCTCTTGCAGAACATACTGGAAAATTATCAGGTTCCACCTGTTTATGTACTGACCTCCCAGGATGGGCAGTCATATACTGCCTCCCTAACTCTAACATGGTTTCAAGTTTCTTTGGGTCACGTTCTTGAAAGAACGCAACTAAGTCCGAACTACAGGCCGAGAGGACTTTATCTCTCAAGATGAGATCTTTGAGGCCTTCAAAATCTTTACTGATCCCAGATAGATCTATCCAGCGTGTAAATGCTAGTTTTATGTTAGCAATAAAGTCGCCAAAATCCTGATCTTTACTCGGTTTCTCGTTTTTAAAACGCATAGAATAACCATGTGAAGTCAGACGGTATTTGCGAAGCAATGCTTCTTTCACAACATCATAGTTGAGCCGGTCATCTACAGGTAATAAAAAAAACGTTTGCAACGCCTGGCCAGTGAGCAGGTCGCATAACATGGAACTCCATCGTTCTTTCTTTATCTTTAGTGATATCATCTTTCCTTCAAAGCGTTCTAAGTACACATCGATCAAGTCAAAGGAGTCCGTAAAATTTGGTAGTTTTAATTTATATGCCTGGAATGGTTCCTTATCCGAGGACTCTCTACCAGAGGACTCATGACTAGAAGCATCTAATTCTAATTTCTTTAAAGCAATGGCCTTTTCCTTTTCAATTTCCATTTGTTTTGGTAGTTGCTTCAACTTCCTTTTGTTTCGCCTCAAATTCCATTTTCTTTAACAGTCTTTCATCATATCTTTCCTTTCGTTCCTCGTCCTGTTTTTGCTTTATTTCTGCCTCTTTGAACTGTTCCATTGCCCATGTTTTCCAGTTCAAGGCCTGTTTTGTTTAACTGTTTTCCCATATCAATAAAGTCTTTGAGACTTTCCATCTTGTCTTCGACTAAAATTGAGGTTACCCAAACCAGAAAAAAAAATATCTATATTTATACAAGGTAAACTGCTCTGCAAATGGCAGTATGTATACGAATTACTAACTATACAGAGAAATATTTGATATTCATGACACAGTATGACACAGTTGATGGATGAAGACAACAGACGTTTCAATAAGGACAACGAAAACTAGCAGGCTGGTGGTGGATAATAACGTACAGAAAAGAAGAGAAAAAAAAATAAATAGAAAATATAGATTTATTTACAACACCGAACCTGACAGACGACCAACCACAATGGGACTAAAAAAAATAACTTATGTACAATGATAGTAAGAAAGATAACTGAAGAATACAACATGTAAACTGGACAAGAAAGAGTCTTTTTACGATTGTAACGCTTTCTACAAACTAACCCAACACAACTAATGTGTATTATGTTCAAAGAAATCATTCAGGGCGCTCCATATCATCCGATCCAACACAGATGTGGCCCCTTAAAGGATTAATTTTAACAAAATCCTAATAGATTAACTCAACATCAGTTCCTCTATAAAGAAGAATAAATATTGAATCTAAAACATAATTTAAGCAAACACGTAAGTCACGCACAATAACAACAAGTAACAGATGAGGTAAAGACAGGAATGCCAACAGTGTGGTATGCACGAACAAGAGCAAAGATAGCACAAAAATGACTTATCTGTTTAGCAGCCTGTCACTGTGTGGTGCCTTGCTTAGTACGTGGTGTAGACTTCACTGTGTATAAGTATCCATGCACAAGGGAGGAGGCAGTGAGCTGTACTGATGAGTCATCTTGCTGTAATAATGTTTTAGTTTTCAAATAATCCGTTCCACTGCAGAGGATGCAGTAAGCGTCGTAGACTCTACCGTAAGGATGTCTTGAAAATTATGTCCTATAAATGTTCCTTGATACTGCAAAAGATGCTTCAAGCAGCGTAGATGTTCTTGGAGTAAGAATGTTCTCTGATACTGCACAAGATGCGGCAAGCAGCGTAGACGTTCTTGAAGTAAGAATGTTCTTTGATACTGCACAAGATGCGGCAAGCAGCATAGATTTTCTTGAATTAAGAATGGTCAATGATACTCCACAAGATACGACAAGCGGGTCGATTTTCAATGTTTAAATATGTTGTACATATCACTGATGGTAGTCCTGACACTATGGCGAGAAGTACGTCAATAAGGACCACAAACAAGATGATAACCCTGGATATATAAACGTATATAAGTCATCGAAAACAGCGTGCAGCTGTGCAACTAGCCACCACTCAAGCGTTGATGAATGTCAATCAAGGAAATTCTTGAAACATAGTGTAGCTTACTCCGTTCGACACAAACTCAAGTGTTAATAACTGACACTAGTGGCAATACATTTTGCTTTTGCGTGCAAATGTCTTGAATATTACGTGTTGCTTGGAACCAGTAATTTAAATCGATAGTAGGCTGAACACGGCCCAGTCTTTGAAATTCAGTGTTCTGTGAACACGCCAACTTACATGTGCGAAATTTTTAGGAATATAAGTAGATATTTCATGACTGGCAACCCTGGATTGTAAAATGGCTTAATACTTTTGGCACGGATGTCTAGATTCTTCTGGTGGGTACACTTTCCCTCAAAGAGCCCCCAAATGACACATGCTGTGGGGATGCATGCTGTCGCAGTAATTATTTCTCAAGGTGCTTACTATCTTCTTACACCATACTTAACACATCCATTCCTGAGTAAACCAATCAACACCGAAATTTAGTCCCAAACTGAACACTGTATTACGGAAATGTCATGAAACACAATTATGATATGAAATCCAAATATCCAAGGTAATAATTCATAATTCTTCCTTCAGAATTAACCAACAAGAGTTAGCCATAACATCTAACCATCTTTTTTCTGCTCTACAAGCAACCTTTCCGTTGACCTTTCAGTCCACCACTGACTACCTCGCACACTGCACTGTTCTCCCGTGTTTTGACCCACCGTCTCGCACGAGACACTCGCGCAAAACCCGACTGACCGCTTTTCATTCGCACTTAACATACACACAGGCCTACGTCATTTACAGTTCATGCAAACAACCTCTCTCACTTTATCATTTGCTTACACACACACCCACTGACCATAATCATCATCAGCGTAATCATCATCATCCTCAATGCAATATATGCTTGATAATTGTATTACCGTGAAATCATCATCATCATCACGATATATGCTCGATGTCTGTATTATAGTGACATCATCATCATCATGTGACATCTACATTACACTGATATCATCATCATCATGTGACAAGGGTGTAATTAGCCTCACAGAGGTTCACTTCCACATATGTATACTCCAGCATTGTGTATAGCTGGTGGTCAGTTAAAGATGACTCCAGATATGCCTCCATGCATCTCAGCAAGATAAATGTAATCTTTGTGGTGCTATATTTTGTGATATACTAGAGAGAGGTCTTATAAATGTGATTTTGTTTGTTGTAAAGTGTGGCCTCTGTCTGTTAGCTAAGAACATATTCAGACATACAGAAAAGAAGCCATGTAATTATGATGTTTCTGATGCAGTGTTTTCTATTGATGCTCAAATTGTGCCATTTAAAAGAAAAGTGCTATAAATATTTTATGTGTGCTACAACAGAAATGGAATCCTGTGGACTCTGACAAAGCAGTTGGACGATCTGGATTTTGCTGATGACTTGGCTAGAAGAAGGTCCCAAAACTGTAATCAGATCCAGGACAAATTGAAAAAACTGGATGAGAGATCACAGCAATTGGATCTGAAAATACGCAGGGAAAAGACAAAAATAATGAGAATAAATGCAGGTAACGATAACAGGGTTGAACTTGAAATAACACCACTACAAGATGTAGAATTGTACACATATCTTGGCAGCAATATATACAAAGTTGGTGGGACAGTTAGTGACATCAAAATAAGAATACAAAAAGCAAGAGGAGCTTTCATTGCATTGGGAAATACAAGTATATGGAGATCAAGAGAAATCAGATCCAACACGAAAATAAGAATCCTCAACTCAAATGTGAAGTCAGTACTATTGTATGGCTCTGAAACATGGAGAACAACAAAGACACCAACCAAAAAGCTACAGACTTTCATAAATGGGTGCTTGTATAGAATAGAGGGATTAAAATGGTATGACAAGGTTACCAACGTGGAACTGATGACAAGAACCAGACAAGTGCCAGTTGAACAAGAGATGAGGAGAAGACGATTGGCGATGGATAGGACACACACTGAGGAAACTTGTTGATAGCGTTACAAGGCAGTCCTTGTTCTGGAACCCTCAGGGCAAGAGAGGCAGAGGTAGACCATGAAGCAAATGGAGAAGAGAGCGGGAAACACAGGTGAAAATGATGAGGATAATGTGTAAAGAGCTTGAGATGATGGCATGTGACAGGAGGACTTGGCATGTGTTTGTTGAAGGCCTATGCTCCTTTGGGAGTAGAGGGTTATGAATAAATTATTTTTCAGTTCCCTAAGGAGCAGTGGGCCCTCAACAAATGTGTGTCAAGCCTTTACTTCCTGTGTCATCTGTTAAATGTCTTACCATAACTCTTTCATGTCTGCCTCCAGTTCCCATCTCAAATTGTTTTTTGGTTTCGCTCCTTCTGTCTATCTCTCTAAAAATAAATAAATACATATACATGTGTACACACACAAAATGGTACATATTACCACCTCAACAACAATTAAAGATAGGAGCTACTGATGAGTGTAACAGTGGCACTGATAAAATACTATATATATATATATATATATATATATATATATATATATATATATATATATATATATATATATATATATTTCACAAAAGAACAATTGGATGACTATAGCTGAGATTCAAAGATGTGTGCAAGAGAGACATGAGTGCACTAGACATAAATCCAACAGCCTGGGAGGATGAAGCTGCCAATCGCACCAAGTAGTGACGTTTTGTGGCACCACCTCAGATTGGGCAAAAAGAACCTAACATGACGAGCAGAAGAGAGAAGAAAACGTTGAAAGGAACACCAGGAAAATAAGCAGCTGGGGGCTGTCACCTGGTGCACATTCCCATATTCAGTTATGACTGAAGAGGCTGTCACCTGGTGCACATTCTCATATTCAGTTATGACTGAAGGGGCTGTCACCTGGTGCACATTCCCATATTCAGTTATGACTGAAGGGGCTGTCACCTGGTGCACATTCCCATATTCAGTTATGACTGAAGGGGCTGTCACCTGGTGCACATTCCCATATTCAGTTATGACTGAAGGGGCTGTCACCTGGTGCACATTCCCATATTCAGTTATGACTGAAGGGGCTGTCACCTGGTGCACATTCCCATATTCAGTTATGACTGAAGGGGCTGTCACCTCTAGTGCACATTCCCATATTCAGTTATGACTGAAGGGGCTAGTATTATTATTATATATATATATATATGTTATATGGTACTAATATGTATGTGTTTGTTAACATGGTGTTGAATATCAAATTATCAAAAATAATTTGATGGTGGTGGGACACCATGATACAGACAAAAAAATCTAGTGTTTAGCTAAGAAATAATTTTGTCATCTCTATTCTTACAGCTTTTGAAATTGCAAATACGTTCCTATAGATATATATTACAAAATACAACTTAAGAATAGCTGGGCTAATTTTTATATATTTTGTATTTGCAGAAAAAAAACTGTCCAGTTTCAGATTGATCAAAATCTGATAAGAATGAAGGGCACTTGAGTGCTACTCAGTTGGGGCTGTATGTGTTTGTTTTAGAAAAACTCCATCAATTTATCTCATGTCTCATTTTTAACTGTCAGTATATTTTGAGCTGTTGTCATTTCCAAGTAAATTCATGCAACATGGATACTACATCTGCTGATCACAGTTCTCACTAGAATGTGTACTTTTGTACCAAGTGTTTCTTTATTAACTAGTAGGTCTGTACATTGTCAACCCATGATGTATTTCCTTTCACAAACTGTAATATTAAATTAAATTTCTCATTCCTAGACTAACTAACTGAGACCTGAAAGACACAACACTGTATTAAGACACAGTTGAAATTCAAAGTGCTCTCAGGCTGTATTTTGTCCGTTATTTTTTAAATGTTTGTTGTAAGTAATTTTTTTTTTTTTTTACATTTTAAGCAGATGAAACAAATAATTCACTGGCTAACAAAAAAAAAATTTTTTTTTCTTTCTCTAACATTTCTATGTTTTTCTGGTCAATTTTAATGCGCTGTTTTTAAATCTGCAAACCGTTTTTCTCTATCAGGTCGGGATCTCTAGAAATATGCAATGGAAGGTTTTTAACAACGCATACAGTATTACAACATCATTCGTACAAGAAGTATAACAGTTATGTAGGCTTGAATTTCTTTGCAGTCGACTTTCGTCGGTGAATGGCATGTGGTACATCGCGATGAAGCATCCAACAGTAATCGGCAAGCATGGTCACACTCCACCATCCTTGATAATGTGACTCCATTACGGCGATATCTTGATGGAATCGTTCTCCATGTTCATCGCTGACTTCGCCAAGGTTGTCAGGGAAAAAGTCATGATGCGAATCGAGCAAATGGATTTTGAGGGACATGTTACAGCCCATAATTCTGTATGCATCTATGCACTGCTTAACAATATGCACATAGTCGACAGATTTGTGATTTCCCAGAAAGTTATCGACGATCAATTTGAATGCCATCCATGCGCGAAGTTCACTACCATGTAACAAGTTCTCGAATTGTTTGTCTGCAATAACTTTCCTAATCTGAGGTCCTACAAAGATACCTTCCTTTATCTTTGCATCGCTAACTTGCGGAAACTTTTCTCGAAGATAAGTGAAAGCTTTGCTCGTTTTATCTAACGCTTTTACAAAATTCTTCATGAGCCACAACTTTTATGTATCGGTGGTAAAATGATGCTGTCTTTGTTAACTAATGGCTCGTGTATTACATTTTTATGCCCGAGCTGCATACGATCCCTGACAGGCCACATCTTTCTTGCATAATGTTCCTGTCTGTTGCGGCTGTCCCATTCACATAGGAAGCAACAAAATTTAGTATACCCAGTTTGCATGCCCGTGAGAATTGCAATGACCTTTAGGTATCCACAAATCCGCCATTGGTAGTCATTGTACTTTATTTTTGCCAAATGTATAGCCATATTGTCATAAGTTTCTTTCATATGAACAGAGTAGGTGACTGTAATTGATGAAAATAAATTTCCGTTATGCAATAACACGGCTTTTAGACTAGTCTTGGAAGAGTCGATGAAAAGTCGCCATTCGTTGACTATGTGCTCATGACCGAGGTGCACCATTAGACCGATTACATCTTTGCAATAGCAAATGTCATCATCCATCTCAAAGTATTGAACAAGTTCTCTGTCTCTATGACGAAATTTAGATATAGAAGTATTGGGCGCTAAAAGATTCCATTCTTTGAGTCGCGAACCGAGTAATTCCGCTTGTCTCTTGGTAAGAGCGAGATCACGTATTAGATCTGAAAGTTCTGAATGGTTAATTAAGTGAACACCATCATTCACCGGTATATAATCCGAGTCAGAATTAGTTTCTAAAGCAGGTAAACTATCACTTTCTGATGGTTCATTCACGTCCAACGGATATTGTTCTGGTGGAACTGGGATCGGACACGTGATTGGATCATGAGGCACCATGGTGTTTCGAAACCGATTCAATATTTGGATAAAACCACAGACTTTCTAGTTTTAAAAGTGAAATCCATGGATATTTGTCAAGCAGAAATTAACAATCAGTATGCGTGATTTAGTCGGTTCACGCCATATTACTGGCACTCCAAAAGGCATCGGGACTTATGCTTCGGGGCGATTTTCGTAACCACGTGAGCCTTGCCATAGTATTTGCACAAGTCGAACAAACGAGCATTTGGCTTCCAAAGATTTATTTGCATCATCAACTTTCGAATCGAAATTAAAGTTCATATGCTTCTTTTTTTAGTAATGGTGTAAAGTTTTTCTGGTGAACACTATCGGTCAATCTCTCTCAAAATATCCGCACCACGTATACAATTTGATCTATCAACTGCCATCTTAGCATTGAATATATCTCCATCTTCTGTCTCTTGTCTTGATGGTGCACTCTGATACTCTTTCCTGTCTATCGCTAGATGTTAACTTCCCACTTACGGCACTGTCTTCCTCTACACTCAACTCTTCCCGGCTGCAAAGGTACAGTGTTCTAAACCAGTATTGTCATGCTCATCTACCCAGCTGTAAATGAGCACCATAAAGGGGTCTTGATTTATGGAAGGCAAAGGCAGCAGAGACAGGAACTGGTCAGCTAAATTCAAAGAGCTGGACCTAGTATGGTGAAGTCTCTAACACTCCACTCCCCTACAGCAGTGTCTGCTATGGGTCAACTTTGACCTTTTGTGTTTTAAAACTTGTTCATCTGATTTTGTTCTCATTTCTTCCTTTGATTATTAGAAATGTGTACATGAAATGGGTGTGTACATGGGATGGGTGTGTACATGGGATGGCTGTCTACATGGGATGGGTGTGTACATGAGATGGGTGTGTACATTCATACAATTATTTATGGTAATGGTTAGCCACTAAATGCCCTGGTTGTGATCTCATTTTATCTGCTGTACAACTCAAGTCATTTAGGGGGATGGCTAATTGTAAATTATGGTTATATCGGGCCTTCTTAACCAGTGGTTCAAAGAGCCCATAGTTGGGGGGAGGGGGTTCGGTTAGGCTGTACATATCCTTAAAATTTCTTAATTTAATTTTACTCTGGAAAATTATGATAGATTTTTGCATGTAAGTAAATATCTTCTTTTTACAGATTGTTATTGTATTTCAGTATGACTGTATGTAAGCTTAACAATTTTTTCTTTGTAATAAAATGTATTACTTGTATGCCAAAAATGTCATTGTGTATATGTACATTCTTTCTAAGGAGTCCTTGGCCTTCAGTGGACAACCTAATGGGTCGTTGGCCTTCAGTAGACTATATATATATTTTCCCAGAATTCACATTGTCGGTGTTATATTTGGTACACAATTCTTTCTCTATGTTTATGTTGATATGCCTTCCAAGCTATCATGTCAGGTTTCACACCCACATTTAAGAAGCACTGCTGTACAGTTAATGCCATTAATAATGGTTGATGCTTTATACTTTGTTGCTGTTCATTTTATTTTGAATTTGTGTATGACCAAAGTTTGTGTCATTTATTAGTTTTTGTTAATTGTGAACATTTATATTAACTAAATTATTTCAGTGGTTTGGTGTATACTAATAAACTGTATTACTAATGTTGCCACGTGTTTTGAGAATTGATAGCTGCAGTGGACTTGTATGGGATGTTTTAGTTTTATGTCATTCGTGTCTTTTTCATGTGTTCCTAGGTCTCCCTCTCTCACCTTAGGGATTACAGAACAAGGACTGCCTGATAATGATGTCAAAAGATTTCATCTCGGTGTGTGTCCTATCCATCTCCAGTGTCATCTTATCTCTTGTTCCACTGGCACTTGTCTGGTTTTTATCAGTTCCACATTAGTAATCTTATACCACTTCAATCCTTCTAATGTACGCAAGTACCCATTTATGAAAGTCTGTAGCTTTTTGGTTGTTGTTTTTGTTGTTCATGTTTCAGAGCCATACAATAGGACTGACTTGACATTTCAATTTGAAGATTTTGATTTTTGGGTCTGACTTGATTTCTTTTGAGCTCCATATGTGTATGTTGTTTACTCATCACATTTTAGTTAACAAACACTGTACCAGTATGTCTGCAAAATTTGTGCGGGGCAAGATAGATGTGGTGGAGCAGAATGAGAGTGCTTAATGGAGGGACATCCTCGTTTGTCTTCAGACTTCCACATTAATGACTCGAATAAGGCCGTAGTCAGCTCAAGGCTCATGACATCCCCAAACAGTCTTTGGGGACTGAAGTAGGTTGTTGCCATATGCTACTCCATTGCTGTATGTTGGGCAGGACTTCAGAAGGTGTTCGGCTGTCATTAGGCTGGTGCCACAGATCTGTTGCACCTATTCTGTACTTGTGGTATAGATGATATCTCAATCTGTTGTGTCCAGCGCATGGGCCAAAAAATGGTGACATAGTCTCGCCTAGATAGCTGATGATTTGCATCATAGGAAAGGAAAATGGATGCAATAGCCAGGTAGCACTGGAAATTGCATCCTTGCAGCATGTAGAATCATACATATATCTTGGCAGCAGTGGAGACAAGACAAAGAGTTGGAGGAACAAATAATTATATCAAAAGGCCAGTGCTCTCAAAGCAGTGGGCAGGATATGTGGAAGGTATTCCCAATATGCCTCAATGGGCGTGTAACAGGTACTATACCTACATTTTTTTTTACTCTCGTTACTTAACCATGTTGTTTTTGAAGTGTTTTTTTGTTTTTTTTTGTTTAATGTTTTTGCACGATGGAGTAGCCAACCCTTCCATAATCAACTCCTATGACATGCACGATAGGATGCAGTGTTCTTTTCTTTGCTGCCCTCTCAAGCCCTGGTGATATACATTGAGGAAGCCTGCTGATAGCATCACTTGGCAGTCATTGTTCTGGAACATACAGGGTTAGAGAGGTAGATGGACACTGAACAAGACATAGAGAAAGGGAACTGCTCTCTCTCAGGCATGACTTAAAAGGTGACTTAATATGGTTGTGCATAGGGCTGACTACTGCAACAACTGGAGAGGAATTACTCTCCTCTCAGTTCCCAGTAAAATACTAGGCAGGATAATCATCCAGAGAATTTCAAAAGCAGTTGATTATAAACTAAGGAAAGAACAAGCGGGTTTTAGAAAGAACAGAAGATGTGCAGATCATATATTCACCCGCAGGAACATTATAGAGCAGTGCTCAGAATGGCAGAGACAGATATAATGCTCGTACATTAACTTTGTTGATTTTGAAAAGGCTTTCGACAGCATACACAGGGACAGCCTATGGAAAATACTGAAGGCTTATGGAATTCTCAGCTGCATTGTTTCCATTATAAAGAGCCTCTGTTCTAACTTTACATGCAATATTGGATTGAGCAACCTAACTTTCGAAGTGAAAACAGGAGTATGACAGGGGTGCCCCTTATCAACAACATTATTTTTGACAGGCATAGATTGGGTGATGCACCAGACAACAGAGGACAGTCCAAGAGGAATTAGATGGACAAAGTTTACTACACTGAAATATGCAGATGACATTGTAGTACTCGCACATTCACATCAACATATCCAAGAAAAAACCGATAGACTGAATAAGTATAGCCAGCAGGTTGATCTGAACAACAGTCTCAAAAAGACAGATCATGACTGTCACTGTGGGCAATCCTGAACCAATAACAATAAGGAACCAGAAGTTAGAACAGACAGACACATTTACTTACCTAGGATGAGTAGTAATACCAGATGGTGGAACAAGCAAGGACATTAACAACAGAATGAATAAAGTGAGATTAGCCTTCACTGGTCTCAACAACATCTGGAAGTCTTCCAAGTACAACACAAACACCAAATTAAGACTGTATGAGAGCTGTGTACTTTCTGTGCTTCTCTGTGGTGTGGAATGCTGGAGAGTAACAGAGAAGGAAATGTTGAAACTGTCATCCTTCCACACAATTTGACTAAGGAAAATTCTCCAAATCTTTTGGCCGAATACCATCAGCAACCAAGAACAAACTTATTGGGAGTAACTAGGAGGACATGTACATCATCATAGCTGGCAGACGCTGGAGTTGGGTTAACCACGTCCTCAGAAGGAACCCTAATGCCATTACAAAAACAGCTATGCCTAAACGAACGAGAGGCCAACCAAAAACAACTTGGCGGATATCTGTGGATGCCAAGTTGCAAAGACAGAACCAGAGTTGTGCACTGTAAAAAGGATGGCCGTCGACCGAACAAAGTGTAATCAATTTCATGCTGCCCTACAAGATGCCACCATGCGTGATAGCCACTGACAGAACAGTCTCAAAGTGTTAAAAGAATTAATACAGCACTTACAGAAGACCAGCTGTAGTTGTAGACTCATAGACAGCAGATAATGTTAATCAGAATCAACGTCATCGCACTCCGAGCAAACTCATAGGTGCTCAGTCTCCCTCAGCAAATGTTGAAGGGAATGAATGCTAATTGTTCCTGTTGTGCACTGGTTGTATACACGCCAGATGTGTCCTCTCAGAAGTCCATGACCATGACAATACATCCACATCAGTTCTTGAAGAATTGATGCTTCTTTGGAGGTTTTCCATTCATGTTGGAGCCATCCATTTTGGACCTTTTGAAGCCTGGATTATGAGCCAGAAACAATAATTGCCTCAGACAGCTATCTTAATGCAGCAGTAACTGCCTCTACCTCCATTACCATACTGGAGGTTGTTATCATGTAAGCCCTGCTATGTTCAGCGTTGGTTCTACCCTTTACTCTAGCAGAGAAGCCTCACCCTGATTTATTACCACGTGATTACAGATCCGATACTGTACACAATGGCGTCATCATCCGCAGCATTAACATTTATAAGCTACTCAATTTCCAACTCTGCTCTCCCATTGGCCCAAGTTCTCCACTCTCTACCAAGGCTGATGACAGCAGATAAAAGACAATATAACTTTCAGCATGTGAGTTTCTTCACTCACTTATCGTAACAATTATTAAAATTACATTAAGCTGTTAGAAAGATGCAGCTGTTGAAGGTAAGTAGTCAGAGCTGTTTCAAGATGAAGTAACAAGCTGTGCTAACAAAGGTCTCTGGACTGGCTTTGAGAGCTAATTGGAACTAGTACATACCTGGCCCACTAAACAGAACTACAAACTTTTATTTCATTTTGGTTCATGCATATATTTTTTTTTACATGTGTTTTGTTTTGTTTTTTTTCTATGGATTCATGAGTCAAGTTAAATGGAAGGCTTGAAGCAGCAGTTTTGCCAGGAAATACTTACTTAGTCGTTCCTCTTCTTCCGTGAAATGTAGATGTTTGGAAGAGAGCGCCATACTATCCTAACGGCTGTCTTCCCTACTATCCCAGTTTGGCCCCATGTGAATTCTTCCTGATCTTTAAAGATTCAGTTGAAGGAACGAAGATTCAAGAACATCGAAAAATTACAGGAGATGTCATTGTCAAGAACAACATTGAATGCTGTCAGCTCTTATGGGTGCTGCTTTGAAGGTGATGGGAGTGGTCAGAACTTGGTTTTTTATTGATGACACCTCGTACTGCTATACTCTAGTTTTGAAAATAAGCCTTGTGAAAGTTAGGCACAGAAGCCTGTTTGTCGTAGATTTTGATAGGGGAATTAAGACATAGATTAGTCCCTTCTGAATAGACTAGAACATGTGGTGACTCAGTTAGAGATAATATAAGAAATAGATTTTTCACGAGTGAGATGGTGGAAAATAGGTAGAGTCTGTCCATGAAACTTGAGAAGCTTTTCTCGTTCAGCCTATATCTACAACAGAACTTGTGTAGTCAGATAGTCTATTAGAGTATATATATATATATATATATATATATATATATATATATATATATATATATATATATATATATATATATATATATATATATATATTAATATATATCTACCACTCACATACACACACACATATAAGTGACTACAGTAGATGCACAGACGTGAAACTCTATATCAATGGGATATGGATATTTTGGGACAAGCTGACCGACACATGTGAAAAAAGTTTATGTAAATTTTTTTTATCATAAAGAACTTTACAACAGCAATAATTTGAATATCAATCACCTAAAATAAACATAAGTTAATGAATTAAATAAAGAGTTTGACTCATAGATGTAATCCTCCCTCCCTCTGTTGAAACAAAGAATCCCGTTAGAAGAATGTTATTAACCCTCAAAAGAGTCAAAGATTTATACACTATGGTCTAGGATTTTTCCTCTACAGTTAAGAACAGAGTTGATACCTTAATCTATTCTAAGAGGAAACAGCATTAGCTTGCTTTCATTCTATTCACACAGCAGTGGCCACTGACATTCGTTCTTACCTACAAACATGATTTTCACCTTCTGGAACAATCTTTAGGACATTCACACCCACAGCAAATCCAGTGTTCTGTTGACAAAGATAACCCCAGCTCTACAGAGACAGGTTAATTCCAATTCTCCGGGGAGCATTATCTTCACTGTTTAAATTATCGGAATACTGTTTATGTCACTTGAAATCAGTTCAGGTAAGAGATGCCACAGGGCTCCCTGTGTCAGAATTCTTGAGATTTCTAGTGCTTCTGAAATTGTCAGGTTGGAAACTTCTCTCAGTATAAACAATTTATTGTCACACCACAATTGGTTAAACGTCGGAAATGTTAATGTTTGTAATTTTTGCCACATGAGCTGAATGTAAATGAGATTTTCGAAAGAAAATATAATCTGGCTCGATAGGCCCCATTACTGCATTTAGTCTTAATGTCCATTAGGTTGGTACTCTGTCTCTTTCGGGATGCAAACACAATGCCAGACAGGTTTACAGGGTTCGTAGCGACCTGGAAAAACCTTGAAAAACCTGGAAAACGAAAAAAAAAAAATTCCAGGCCTTGAAAAGCCTGGAAAAATAGCTAAAAGCCTTGAATTTTCCGCATCGGACCTTGAAAAGTAATACGAAATCGAAAGTTCGTTACTTTGTGTCCATTTTTTGGTTATTGATGGTATTATTCGCAACAACAGACGCGACGAGTCTAAATATAAATCTGCGTTTACGCCATTAACGCAAAGCGCCGAAAACGAAACCGCCGAAAACTTCTGGAAATGGAAGTGCGCAAAGGAAGTAAAAATTGTAAAGTTACCGTACAATTTTTACTTCCCTTTGTGCAAAGTACCCGTACAATGTTTACTTCCCTTTGCGCAGTTAAATCCATTTCCAGAAGTTTTCGGCGCTTTGCGTTAACGACGTTAACGCCGATTTATATTTAGCACTCGTCGTAAGTAATAAATTCATTTATCTCATTTATAAAACCTATTTAAATAAGTCCAGTTTATAGATAGACCTACTGTACTTGCGTCTGTATTTACAATGTAGGCCTATTTACAGTTTAATTTTTAACCATGGCCAAAATTAGCCTATAAGCAAGCGTTTGAACGAAATTTCTTGGTTTACCTCTGCATACGGGAATATATTTGACACAGTTTAAGATGGTCAGGAATAGAAATTGATGGCGATTCCATATCCTATAGCCTACCCTGTTATCAGACCCATGTCCCACTGTTCATTTCACCACAGTTTTTGGAAATAAATATATTTTGAATGCTTTTTTATTATATTTATGATGAAAAGACTTATCCCGTTCTACCTCTGAAGGGTTATAGGCTAATTAGGATAGGCCTAGGCCTACATGTTTTCAATTCCAGATAACATGAATAACCGTCGATACACGAAAGTGGTATCACATCTGTCAAATCTTTGTAATTAGGATAAATGAAAATCAGCAATTTTGTGGATAGGCCTATGTTATTAAAAAAAAAATTAAATTAAATTAAAAAAAAAAAATCTAAACAAACAAACTAAACAAAACCCAACAAAAATAGTAAAGAGGGGGATGGGGGGGGGGAATAAAGGTCTCCAGTTAGATATTTAATAGATTTTCACTTATCATAAGTATTACCCTCCCAATTACTATATATATTACCTTTTGTTCTAGTTAAATATTGTTTGACTGTATTATGTATGCGTTTAGAATTTTGAATTGGTAAATATACATAGCTTAGGCCTACACATAAGTTATTTGTGTTCCCCCCCTTTTTTTTTTTAAACTAACACTACTAGGAGACCTACACATGTGACATCATTTGTGACCAAGGAAAAAACTCTTGCGAGCTGAGATTATTTGAACTCTTTTTTTTTTCAGTGAAAAGTCACCATAGTGTTAATTCAAATTTCATACGCAACAAGGGACATATTCTCTTCTGTGGTAGTTTTGATTCAGCCTTCAGATTTATTTCAAGACCTGAAATTCAGATTGGTGCATTTGGAACAGTAGCGGAAAATAGGAAGCATTTTCCTGTAGCACTGAAGAAAAAAACCCACTAAAATTGAAAAAGACTAATCATCCTGTGTTTTGTGCGACAGAAGATAAGGCATGCCGACAGTCACCTGGCATGATACGAAAAGATTTAACCTTATATCCACTGTTCACTCCAATGATAATATAAACAAGACAGTTAGAAAGACAAATTCTTTAGGGCAGAACAATTCAGAAGCCAGTGCTTGCAGAAAAATACAGCAAAATTATGGGAGGTGTGGACACTTCAGCCAACTAGGTGCAAGCTACCCCTACCCACACAGATCCTATTTTTGTATTATTTCTTAGTTGAAACTGCCCTGGTCAATGGGCACATAACCTACAACACTGCCAACTTTACAAAAAAAGATCAAAGCGAAGATCAGGATGTCAGTATGACTCTTATTGAACTTGCTATTCTTCGACACAATGTGACACCTTGAAAACCACAGGTCACAACAACATGACTTACTGAGCACTACTTCATTGATAAATATGAAAAGGCAATGTACAAACCAGACTGTAAAGTGTGTAACGCTGCAGGGAACAGAAGCCAGACTTGCATGTACTGCCCAGATTGCAATGTACCTCTATGCCTGATACCCTGCTTCAAGTTATACCACACAGTCAAGGATTATCAAAGTGGATCGTTGACAAAGACTCTTGCAGAGGCCTACAGCTACAACTTCAACCCCAGTTAATGAAAAAAGCAGCTCAGACTCCAACTAGAGGTATTTAACTACTCAAACATTTACAAATGCTCATTGTCAGATGCCACAGACGCAGAATACATTCAAAAAAGACAAACACGAAAAATACAGTTTTTTTTTTAAACATTTTATTCCAATTTTATTAGCCTTTTATGTTGATATACGTGGTTAATCGTTAAATCAATACGTCAGTCAAGCTTATTTTATTCATTACCATCCATGTCACTAACATTTTACAGTGCAGACCTGATAAGGAGAACTCACCAGGGACCCAAGAAATAGTTCTTCTTATCAGAAATTCCTCTTATCCAGATAAGAGTTCAAGCATATGGTAATGCATTTACAACGTACAATACAATAATGAATTAGCGTTGAATATGACAGATGTGCCCAATGGGCTGATCACCCGTTGGCTTGTCACACCGATTACGGAAACAACGGCAGATGAATCTATTTGTTGTTGCCCTAAAGACGCCGTTAAGGCGTGATGGGTAACTACTACAGAGAAAATCAATCTGCTGTTGCCCTTAAGACGCCACAAGGCGTGATGGCCTCTGACTGCTTGGTCGGTCTTTGGCTAAGGACGGAAGAAGAAGAAGATGACAGATGTATGACACAGAAAATATGTAAATCACCAAAAGTGTTAATGTACAAAGTTGGCACAAATATCTAGAGAATAACAGCACTTTTTACACCTTGAAATGAAAAAGCTGCAATTTTCCTCTGTATCTTACTTAGTACCTGTACTTGAGTTAATAAAAATGTCTTTCCATGACATCCTTAAATTCAAAGAAATGATAAATTAAATCATCTTGGCATCCAGCGTGCATTATATACATGTTAGTTTTATCCATGCAATTTGAAACTTCCAACTGTGAAATAGTTTGTACCGTTAACCCACAGTCATCATTAACTCTAGAATTTGCACACTCTTAAATGATAAAACACTCTTAAATGAAAAAGTATGTAATTTTCCTCTGTACTGCATCAATGTGACCTACAAGTTTGGACAACATTGCTGACCTATAATGAACCTTCATATTTTGAATAATACCTTGGTCACAAGGCTGAAGTTTGGATGTCGCATTTTGTTAAAAATAAAAGTTCTGTTGCTTTTAGATTTTGAACATTTATGTGGGCTGAACAGTTGTAAAGCACCAAAAGAACTTTGTGATGTTGACGTTCCATAGAATGATCAAATGCATATAGCCACTTGGTGAAAATGTATGATGTCATCCAGGCTATTGAATTAGCTGCATAATCAACACACAATTTTTTCAAACCTTTAAAACAGCGTGGATTTTTTAATTTACCGATTTCAAGTAAAGGCAATTTATCTGAACCATCCATATTTGTACACACAACAATTGTGATTCTTTCTTTCCATTGCCCCCCCCTCCCCCGGCACTTTTCATTTCTGAAGGAAAAAGTCTTGTCAGGCAGCAATCTCCAAAACAATCCAGTTTCATCAGCATTAAACACATCAACTGAATTATACCTACTCGTGGCTGGTTTTAGCACCTCCTCCGTCCATGACTTGGTAGTCGTTTCATTAACAGAATGCCTTTCCCCACACACACAAAAAGGTAAAGGAACCCGTTACACGCCTATTGAGGCATATTGGGAATATGGTGTTAGGCCCATATTATCTTGACCATCGGCACACTAGGGGTGATGTGGTTGGCATCACGCCGGCCGCCTTAACCTTCACATGGTTGCTCTGGTACCCATTTGGGACTGGGTCGACCCAGGAGCCGTTTGTAACCTAAAAAATTCCCACCTCATCTGGGGATCGAACCATAGACTACTGCGCTAGGATTCCATTGCACTAACCACTATGCTACCGCGGCTTTGTAAGTAATGTGCCGTTTTTTAAAACAACCCAACCAGCCAGGACTACATTTCCAGCCAGTCCGACCTTCCAGAAGTGCTAACTCTTCTGCCTTTGCAGTTAATATAGGTCCATTTACAGGAACATTTGCTGATCTCGCCATGGTGAACCATTTTAGGAGTGCCGTGTCAACCACATCACAAGTCGCTTTTCGGTTCTTCATTCTGTGACAATCAACTTGTCCACCACAAAACATTTTTCTGTACCGATCATTATTTTTTATGATTCATGAAAGCGTTGATTTTGGAATGTCGAATTCCTTTGCTATTTCCATTTTCTTTTTGCCACTATTTTCCAATTCTTGTACTAGCTCAATCTTTCTTTTCATAGATATGGATTTTAACTTTCCAGCCATTTTTAGAGGGGAAATAACTCAAATTCTAACACTGACGAAGCGCGCAATTTACGAACATAGCCGAAAAGTTGTACAAATGTCCAGGTACTGTATTTGAAAAAAAGTTCGCCTTAAGCAGATCAAATTATATAGTCGGGACACGTTTAATCGTTCGGCATATCCGAAAATTCGTGATAAACGGATTCCGCTTAACCGGACATTTTTTACAAAGACAAAGAAGAAAAATTGCCGGGGATAAACAAATTGTTCTTCACAACAGAAATTCACCACATCCGAGATCGCCTTAAGCGGTTTGCACTGTATTGCGCTGATGTTGAACAAATTCACTAAAAACTTGGAAAAGATGTCTGTTTTTCAATCTTTTATGAATTTAAAAAAAAAAAGTTCTTTTTAAAGAAATATGCAAACACCCTTGGTAATGGGAGACGGTAATGCTCCGGATTGCTGATCAGCAAAGTGATAATTATATCTGAGAAAATTAGATGAGGAAAATATTAGAGTTTCCCATCCTTGAAAATCACGTGCTGGACCTGGAAAAACCTGGAAAAAGCCTGGAAAATGCTTGAAGAAATTTGCTATGAATCCTGATTTAGCACCTACGCCAAGATTTACATATTTCCTCACTTCTCTGCGAATCAGACGAAAAAATCGCACCGATGCCGAAACCTGATCTCTATTAAAATCTAGATGAAATAAAATCTACATATTATTTACCACCTCACTTTCTTTAAATCAGGCATAACGTAATTGACCAGACCCGTACGAGATTTCTTCGCTGGAGAAATCACACTATTTGCCATCTGCAGATGTGGTCATAAAATGAAATATAGCGAGCCCGTCTTTGATCTCACATTCTTTCACCGTGAATAATTAACTTACAGGCGAACAGATCAGGGAAAGGTAATAGACAATTGTCTCCCTTATTATCCCTGTCTGATTTATCACCACGATTTCGATCTCTGGCGTTTAAAATTAAAATGAAACCGACTCACGTCAGCAAATTAAGTCTGCTCGTGAACTCTCATCAAAGAAATATAGCGAACAGCAATTATATGCTTGCTAAATTAGAAAAAGAGAAACAGATTTCTGGATGAAAGAAGATTTAAGTTAACAAAAGTACGTAAGAGAAAGTGAGGTAAAAGAGAAGTGTAGATAATGAAATAGATAATATGAATTCTATTAACTTAATATGCCACACCGTTGTCGGATCATGTTTCAACATTTAAGATAATACAAAAATATAACACAAATAACTGGCATGCAGTCAAGACAAACTGGTTAATATTCGTATGTTTAGTTTTAATATTGACAGTGTTAATCTATATGCAAATTTCTTTATGACTGCTAATAAGTGTCTCCACATATGTGGTCGTGATTCTTGTTAATGTTAAATATTCGAAAGTAGTTGCTACTTCAGTGTATCCGAGTGTTTCATATTATGACAAAGTGTTTGAATGAGTGTATTTAATACTTTTGTTCAGATGAGATATTGTTATTAGCTCCAGTGTCGGTGATTCAAATGTCCAGTATTTATATTAAACATTTATTTTATCTCCTGGGGGGGGGGGTGGGGGGGGGGGGGGAAGGGGGGGGGATGGGGGGGGGGGGGTGGGGGGGGGGGGGGGTGGGGTGGGGGGGGGGGGGGGTGGAGGTGGGGGGGGGGGGGGTGCGGGAGCATGATGGGGGCGAGAACCATTAATATAACGTGATGATAAATATAAGTTTTTCAAAATGAAATCTGTTTTTCTCTTTTACGTGTAGCGTACGTTTGTTTTTCTCTACAGTCAAATTCTGCTGCAGTTTTCTTTGTCCTATTTTTCTACTTGTAAACCTACTTATCCCTGTTTTTTTTTTTAAATTTAATCACATTCACAATTTGTATTTTTATTTCATAACTGATTTCTTTCCCCAGATGTTCTACTATATTATTACCTGTGAAATCTTTGTTTAAAAAACCGCCTCCTCAATTTTCTATTTTGTTTTCTTTCCCCAGATGTTCTACTATATTATTACCTGTCAGACCTTTGTTCAAAAAACCACCTCAATTTTCAATTTTATTTCTTTCCCCTGGTGTTCGCACTAGATGTGAACCAACAAAGAATGAGAAGTCAGTGATCGACTATTTCCATTTCTTTCGGAAGAAAGCTCATTCAAATATGTCCCCGAGATGCAAGAGTACCTGGAGGGGAAGATCTTTGTTTTGATCAAAAAAATGCTTCAATCAAACGAACAACTTTTAGTTTTTACTTTCCTAGTGTTCTGCTCAATTATCACGCTGTGAAATCAAGTAAACGAGCAGGAGAAATGAGCATTAGGACCTACAAGCTGAGAGAGCCAGAAATTAAGACCTGATGAAATCAGGGGGCTTTGCTGCAAAAAATCGAGCAACAATTTTCTGTTTCATTTTATTTCAACCAGGTGACTCTAAATTATTACTGGATTAAATTCAAGGATTAATTCAATAAAGACAGCTGCTGCAGTTTGATTTCTTGAAGTCCGTTTTCTACTTAACCAGAGAAAGAGGACACCTGGTGGACAGAGGAAGTCAATGAGAAAATAAGTGTTAGAAGAAAATGGCATGGAAACAATACTTTCCATAGGTGTTCTACTAGCTTCACTCAATTCACAACCGTCATGGGAAAAATATAGGGGGTAATATGTGAAGCATCAGCAGACAGGGTCCTCCACTGCTCTCTAAGTCCTAGCAATGCAAAACACAAGTCCTGGAAGAAAGAAAAGTGTCTGAAAAAGATCTTTGACAAGTTAAAGCCCAGAAATTTCTTTGCCTATCTTCTCCGTTTACCTAAAGAACCCTGAGGAAGTGAAAAACAATGCCCTCATCAAATTTATAAAGGACAAGCAAGCTTTCAAATTTCTTACTGCCCCGAAGGAAGTTCTTGGAAAGCCTGGAAAGAATTTATTTCTCAGAACATAGACTTTGATGGTGTGCTCAAGCATCAGAAATGATAACCACTAGCACAGAAGAGGAAACAAATGGTGATGAAGATTACATAAAGATGGAAGAACTGAAGGTAGCACTGGAGAAAATCAAGATGGGCAAAGCAGCAGGGCATGAATGGTATAACACCAGAAATGGTTAAGTATATGGGAGCATCAGGCGACCTATTACTCTTAAGGGTCCTACAGGCAGCGTGGTGCAACAAAGCCATACCAAAGGACTGGGAGATTGCCATCAGGAACACCAATTTTTCAAAAAGGGTGACAGATCGATTCAGCCTGTGGCAAACCATGAGGCATATCCCTTCTCAGTGTCCCTGGAAAAATCTACTCTAGAATCCTAGAGCAGAGACTCCGACGCCTAGCGGATCGACAATTGGATGAGGTCCAGTGCGGATTCCGAGCAAACCGAAGTACTCAAGACCTAATCTTCACATCAGTACATGTGAGTGAAAAGGCCCTTGAGTATAAGAGTGAGATCCATCTTTGTTTCATAGATCTGGAAAAGGCGTTTGACAGGGTCCCCTGGAGCAAACTTTGGGACTGTTTGGCAAGGAAGAATATTCCAGCACCTCTGATTCATGCTATACAGAGCTTCTACAAGTCTTGCAGAGGTTGGCCTCCAATTGTGTTGTTTTTACAGCAAAGAGCCATAACCCCCCCCCCCCCCCCCCGTCAGAATATATTAGTTCAGGATACCCCTGGTGACCCTACTTGGTGTAATGTCAGACAAGGTGTATAGTGGTGCTCAATATCACCTTATGTCTTCATACTTGTTTGGATGATGTCGCATCAAGGCATGTAAGGAGAGAACAAGAAAGTATTCAGTGGGGTACTGGAAGATGAGACAGGTCTATATTTCAGAGCTGGCATTTGCTGATGATGTTGCCCTGATTGCTAAATCAGAGGCACATCTCCAATCCAACCTGCAAGTCTGGAAGGAAGAGCTGGAGAGAGGGATGGTCATAAGCAGCTCTAAAAACAAAATCCATGGTGATATCACGAGAAGAAAGAAGACATCAGATTAAGCTGGGAGAACAGGTCTGGAGCAGGTAGACCACTTTAAATACCTCGGAGCTATTATTGACCGAAAGGGAGGCATCAAAGAAGAGTTGGCCACTCGAAAAGCAGCAGCTGGGAGACTTTTTCAGGCCATAAATCGAGGATTCCTCAGCAAGAGAGAAGTTGGTAAGAAAACGAAGATGGCTGTATAACCGCTCCACCTATGTCCCGGGGAGTCTTGACAGCGCTATGGATGCGATCATGTCCCATGGGCAATGACTACAACCCATAAAAGCCAGATCCAAACCTCAGAAATGAGGTATCTGAGGAAGGTGGTTGAAGTAACAAGAAGAGACATGGTACGCAACCAGACGATACGTCAAGGCCTAAAATGCGACCCCCTACAGACCCAAGTAGAACAGTCCCAACTAAGATGGTTTGGCCATGTCTGCAGAATGGGAGAAGATCGGCTACCACGACAAGCATGGGAAACAAAGAGCCAAGGATCCAGACCCCGAGGACGACCCAGAGTCTATGATGTTGAGTACAACATTAGACAATCTTTGAAGGACCGAGAACTAGAATGGAACCAGGCCAGGAGGAAGACAGCCGATAGAATAGTCTGGCGCTCTCTCTTCCAAACCTCTACACCTCACGGTAGAAGGGGAACGACTAAGTAAGTAAGTTCCCCTGGTGTTCTACTATATTATTACCTGTCAAATCTTTGTTTAAAAAAAGACCTCCTCAATTTTCTATTTCATTTCTTTCCCAAGGTGTTCAACTATATTATTACGGTACCTGTGAAATCTTTGTTTTAAAAAAAATCACTTCCTCAATTGTCAATTTTATTTTCTTTCCCCTCGTGTTCTGCTATATTATTACCTGTGAAATCTTTGTTTAAAAAGCCACCTCAATTTTCAATTTTATTTCTTTCCCTATGTGTTCTACTATATTATTACCTGTGAAATCTTTGCTTAAAAAATCGACCTCAATTTTCTGTTTCATATTATTTCCCCAGGTGTTCTCCTATATTATTACCTGTGAAATCTTTGTTTAATAAACCACCTCAATTTTCAGTTTGATTTCTTTCCCCATGTGTTCTACTATATTATTACCTGTAACATCATTGTTTAAAAAAAAGACCTTAGATTTTATTTCAAATTTCAATGTCTTTCCCTAGGTGTTCTACTATATTCATCTCATCATCTCAACCCTGCAACCCGTCATGGGTTGTAGGGGTACCATGGTGGAAGCATCAGCAGACAGGGTCCTCCACTGCTCTCTATCCTCAGCAATGCGTACAAGTGTGGAAAAACCGTGTCCTGCCCATTCTTTGATGTTATCAGCCCAGGATTTTCTTTGCCTTCCTCTTCTCCGTTTACCTTCGACTGTTCCCTGGAGGATCGTTTTCGAAAGGGAGTCATGAAGAGTTGCATGCCTAAACCAGGCAAGCTTTCGACGTTTCACTACTGACAAAAGTGGTTCTTGGTGGCCTGCATAGGTGTTTATCTTCTCTCTAACATAGACATTTGTTTTGTGCTCTTTATAGCAAATGCGCAAAATTCTTCTATAACATTTATACTCGAAAGCTTGAATCATTCGCTCCGTATCTGCAGTGAGTGTCCAGCCCTCACACCCATACAAGAGAATAGATAATACAAGTGATTTGTATAATTTGATCTTCACAGGAAAACTGATGTTACTTTTCCAGATCACATTCAGCCTTGTCATGGCAGCTGAGGCCATCTCAAGTCTTGTCTTGATTTCTTTACTTGATCTTCCATCACTACATATAGTGGACCCGAGATATTTAAAGGTGTTAACTTCTTCTAACGTTTGCCCATTTAACGTAATGTTGGTCGGAACATGTTTCTTATGGCTATTCACCAATATCTTGCTTTTTTCTATATTAATTTCCATCCCATACGTTCTTGTTACTTTCTCCAGTCTAGAGGTAAGGTCTTGAAGTTCTGATTCTGTTCCATCTATAAGATCGATATCATCAGCAAGACGTAGATTGCAAAGAGGTTGGCCTCCAATCGATGTGGTTGTTTTATAATCGTAGAGAGCCTCCTGCATAATATGTTCTAGATATATATTAAAGAGCACTGGGGTTAGGATACATCCCTGGTGAACTCCTACAGTTGTTTTGAAAAATTCTCCAATGTCATTGCTTCCAAAAACAGCACTGCTTGCGTCCTTGTATAGTGGTGCTTCAATAATATCTATGATGTTGTTGTTGTTTGTTGTTTGCGTTCGCTCAGCCAACTCTCAGAACTCTGGCCATTTTGAGCGGTAATTACGTTGTGTCGTAGTTTACAGCTATGCTGCGTTGTCTGCGCCTTTCGGCCCGACACATCCGATTTCAGCAAGCAATTTTTACGGGTTTGCTTCCCTGCCACCTTACGCCTATATAGTATGCTATACCTCATGTCCATACAATAGTTCAGTAAGGTGACTGCACCAGTGAGCGACATCGGAGACGTAACAGTGCCTCAGATCTGGGAGGCACCCGTTTCCAGGAACACCACACACAGCCAATTGAGGCAAAGTATGACTACTGGCAGGATCAACCAGATAACTGTTCGAACAGACCATTTCGTCGTTCGCGCGGGGAGGGAGACAGCGCTCTGTGCAGAGCGGATCAAGACGTTCCCCTAGTCAGACAGGATGGGCCAAAAGCGACACCAGCTTACTGACTGCCGGCCCACGACTCGTTGCGAAAGCGGGGCCGTTTTTGAGACTGTTGTCGAGCCACGATACGGAGGCTTGCTAACATCATGAATGGGGGAGCTGCGATTTACGGACACAGGAGCCAAACTTCTGCCTCGCTAACCGATGAACTGGGAGGGCCCGGTCGTACCGGGATCACCACGCACAGTCTCTCGAGACAGCGATCGCCAGCGCTCTTGAGGAGGGAAGTGAAATCTTGACGCTTGCCCCCACATCTATGATGTTGGTATCAAAATTGAATTTTCTCATTATATTTGCCATAAGTCTTCATGCCAGACTCGATCGAAGGCTTTTGTGAAATCGGTGAAGTTATGGTATAAATCGTGTTGATGTTGGAGATGTTTTTCGATAAGTAATCTGATATTGAAGATTTGTTCTGAGGTACTTCTTTTTGGTCTAAAACTAGCCTGTTCCTCGGACAAGATTTTTTCTGATTTCTGTTTTATTCTGTTCAAAAGTATCCTTAACATCACCTTACTTGGATGACTAATAAGGCTAATGGCTCTGTAGTTCTTGCACATTTTTAGATTTCCTTTCTCTGGAAACGGTATTACTCTTCTATATTATTACATGTGAAATCTTTTTTTTTTTAAACCACCTCCTCAATTTTCTTTTTCGTTTTCTTTCCCCAGGTGTTCTACTATATTATTACCTGTGAAATCTTTGTTTAAAAAACCACCTCAATTTTAAATTTTATTTCTTTCCCCATGTATTCTATTATATCATTACCTGTGAAATCTGTGTTTAAAAAAACAACCTCCTCAGGTAAACTTTGGCACCATTTCTCTGTGCACCTAAGTATTCATGTTGCTTATTGCTGTGGTGGATTCTATTGCAAATTATTTGACATTGTAATGTTGCCAGCTCCACACACAATCTTTCATTAGCCGCCTGCTATAGCAATTAACATACCTGTGGGGGTAGGTCATATTGTTTCTTTGTCTAACCAGGTCGATCCCCTCCCTCCCCCGGAACTACACGATCGTACATGTTCGCACTGTGTCCATTCAATAGTCTTCATATCCAATTTTCGACTGATCTAACATTTACATGTTTACCTCCCCTTGACCACTTTAGAAGCTCTCAAACAGGATCTCACATCCCAATGATACGTTACAACAGTTTCTCAATGTTATATAACATTTCTTTTTTACTCCTTTTCTCTCTCTCTCTGTCCCCCTCTCTCTCTCTGGCTCTCTATCTTTCCTTCTATATATCTCTATCTTTCCTTCTATATATCTCTATCTTTCTCTATTCTTAACCTTTTGAAAATAAAGTTCGTTCGTTCGTTCTATCATCTTTCTTTCTTTCTTTTCTCACTCTCTATCTATCCCTCACACTCTCTATCTCTCTCTATCTTTCTCTATCTCTATCTTTCTATCGCTCTCTCTCTCTCGCTCTCTCTCTCATCCTCCAAAAACAGCACTGCTTGCGTCCTTGTATAGTGGTGCTTCAATAATATCTATGATGTTGTTGTTGTTTGTTGTTTGCGTTCGCTCAGCCAACTCTCAGAGTTCTCTGGCCATTTTGAGCGGTAATTACGTTGTGTCGTAGTTTACAGCTATGCTGCGATATCTGCGCCTTTCGGCCCGACACATCCGATTTCAGCAAGCACTTTTTACGGGTTTGCTTCCCTGCCACCTCACGCCTATATAGTATGATATACCTCATGTCCATACAATAGTTCAGTGAGGTGACTGCACCAGTGAGCGACATCGGAGACGTAACAGTGCCTCAGATCTGGGAGGCACCCGTTTCCAGGAACACCACACACAGCCAATTGAGGCAAAGTATGACTACTGGCAGGATCAACCAGATAACTGTTCGAACAGACCATTTCGTCGTTCGCGCGGGGAGGGAGACAGCGCTCTGTGCAGAGCGGATCAAGACGTTCCCCTAGTCAGACAGGATGGGCCAAAAGCGAACACCCAGCTTACTGACTGCCGGCCCACGACTCGTTGCGAAAGCGGGGCCGTTTTTGAGACTGTTGTCGAGCCACGATACGGAGGCTTGCTAACATCATGAAATGGGGGGGAGCTGCGATTTACGGACACAGGAGCCAAACTTCTGCCTCGCTAACCGATGAACTGGGAGGGCCCGGTCGTTTTTTACCGGGATCACCACGCACAGTCTCTCGAGACACAGCGATCGCCAGCGCTCTTGAGGAGGGAAGTGAAATCTTGACGCTTGCCCCCACATCTATGATGTTGGTATCAAAATTGAATTTTCTCATTATATTTTGCCATAAGTCTTCATGCCAGACTCGATCGAAGGCTTTTGTGAAAATCGGTGAAGTTATGGTATAAATCGTGTGGGGGATTGCTGGAGATGTTTTTCGATCAGTAATCTAATATTGAAGATTTGTTCTGAGGTACTTCTTTTTGGTCTAAAGCCAGCCTGTTCCTCTGACAAGATTTCTTCTGATTTCTGTTTTATTCTGTTCTAAAGTATCCTTAACATCACCTTTACTTGGATGACTAATAAGGCTAAAGGCTTTGTTCTGTAGTTCTTGCACATTTGTAGATTTCCTTTCTCTGGAAACGGTATTATTCTACTATATTATTACCTGTGAAATCTTTTTTTTTTAAAAACCACCTCCTCAATTTTCTATTTCGTTTTCTTTGGCCAGGTGTTCTACTATATTATTACCTGTGAAATCTTTGTTTAAAAAACTACCTCAATTTTCAATTTTATTTTTTTCCCCATGTGTTCTACTATATCATTACCTGTGAAATCTGTGTTTTTTTTAAAAAAAAAGACCTCCTCAGATAAACTTTCGCACCATGTCTCTGTACACCTAAGTATTCATGTTGCTTTTTGCCTGTGGTGGATTCTATAACAAATTATTTGACATTGTAAAAATGTTTTGCCCAGCTTCCACACACAATCCTTTCATTAAGCCGCCT
>JAMPIV010020651.1:100000-107777 GCA_024509875.1 Oreohelix idahoensis | reverse complement strand
GGTGGGGGGTTTTTGGTTAGGGGGGAGGTATTTTGGGGGGTGGGGGGGGTGTGTTTGGGGGGGGATTTTTGATTGGTAGGGGGGGTTTTTTTATTGTGTGTAGTATGTAGTTATAGTTATGTGTTTATGAATGTAGGGTAGGTTGATGGTAGGTTTGGTAGGGTGGGGGTGGTTTGGGGTTGGGGTTTGTTTAAGTGGATGGGGGGGGGAATATGTATTGATGGGGTTGGGTGAGGAGAGATGTAGAGTTTGGGGGGAATGGAAGATTGTGGGGGGTTGGTGTGGTGTGTATATGGTTTGGGTTTGGGGGGGGTGGGAATTTGGTTTGTTTGGGTTTGTTGGGGTGGGGTAGAATGTAGTTTTGAATGATGAGATGAGGTGGGGGGGGAGTGATGGGAGGGGGGAGGGTGGATGTTGAGGGGGTTTTTGGGGGGGTGGGAGGGGTTGGTGTGGGGGGGTTGTGGGGGGGTTGGGGGTGGGGGTGGGGTGTGGTGTGATGTTGAGTGAAGGGTATTTATTGGTTTGGTGGGTGGGGGGGGAGTGTAAAAAAGAAATTGGGGGGGGGGTAATTATTGTGTATGTTTAGAATGATTGGGGGGTTGTTTGTATTGGGGGAGGGGGGGTTTTTTGGTTTTATTTGGGTAAGTGAATGGGGGTGGGGGTTGGTTTAGTTTTTTGTGGGGGATGTTTAGTGTGGAGGGGTGGTAAGTGAGGTGGGGGGGGGTAATAATGGGGTTTGGGGAGGGGGGGGGGGGGTGTGTGAGGTAAGGTAGGTTGTGTGGGGTGGGGGGGGGTGGGGGGGTGGGGAATGTAGGGGTTGGTGTTGTGTTTGGGGTATATGTGAATTGTAGGGGGTGGGATGTGAGGGGTGGGGATGTGGGAATATTGGAGGTGGTTTGGATGGGGGGGTGGGGTTGTATTGAGTGGGTGGTAGGGGATGGTGAGGGGGTATGTGTAATAGTTTGTGGGAAAAATGATAGGTGTGGGGGAATAATTGGGATATAATGTAGTATGTTGATTGGGTGGGTGATGAAGATTATTTGGGGTGAAGAGGGTTGGGGATAATTAGAATGGGTTTATAGTTGTTAAAAATTTTGAAAATTTTTTGTAGGGTATAGGGGGGTTGGATTGTTTGTTATGGGGGGTGTGGAATAAAATTATGATATTATTTAGTTAAGAAATTGGTTGTAGTTTTGTGTTATGGGGGGTTTGTTTAAAACTAAATTAGTGGAGTGGTAGGTTTGTGGGTATAGAGGGATGGGTTTATGGGTTATGGAATGATGGGATTTGATGTTTGGGTTTGAATTTTAAATTTTTTTTAGGGGATTTTGTTTTAGGGTGAATGTAAAAATTGTTTGGGGTTAAATTTAATAGTTATTTCTTTGGTATAAAAAATTTGGTGGAATGGGTTGGTGGTTGTTGAGGTTAGTTTGTGTGTATTTTGATAATAGTGGGTAAATTGATTTAGTCTGATATATAATATGGTATGTGATGGTAAAGATACAACCACATTTATAATATCATAACCCTAGACATTTTACATTAGTACACTAATTCAAGAAAAAAATTGTTGAGTTTGAGAGCCTGTGAGGATATTAGTGGTATGCAAGAAAGGCCTTCTGACAATTCACAACTACATTTTATCTCAGGAGCCTTCACAGCTGGCCTCATACATTACATTTAGTAATATCACCATCATACAATACCATCAAACCCACTACATACATTGGGGTCTTGTCCAGGGATAATTAGCCCAACAGTAATATTAGGATCTCCTGGTTGGAGAAATAAAATTAGGGAAAAAAAATTGTGAAATTCCCTTTAAAATTAAAAGTGTCCCTGCAGATAAAAGTTGGTGAATCTTCACAGCCAGTGATAATTAATTAGTTAACTGGTTAGTTAGAATTAGTTAGACTATAGTCATAAGAAGTACTTAGTGTATTTACTGGTTAGAGATTTAGCTTGTATATTATTATATTGTCTGAAAAGTATGGCGGAGCTAGCAAAATTCCGATCAGCTGCTGTGCTGACCGCAAAGGAGATGGGAATGGATGGTCAGATTTTAATTCAATATGTAACGGCTGAATGTGATAAATATATTGAAAGGGAAGATAGAAAGGTAGCTGAAGAGAAGAGGTTACAAATTGAGGCTGATAGAGAAATTAAGAGGCTGCAGATTGAGGCAGAAGAAAAACGACAGCAAAGGGAGGCAGAAGAAAAAAGGTGACTGCCGAAAGGTAGGCAGAAGAAAAACGACAGCAAAGGGAGGCAGAAGAAAAACGACAGCAAAGGGAGGCAGAAGAAAAAAGGTTGACTGCCGAAAGGGAGGCAGAAGATAGAAGGTTGCAAAGGGAGCACGAATTACGACTAAGGGAGCTGGAATTACAAGGCCCGGCTCCTGAAAATGGTGCCAGCCCTTTTGCCTCAGATGCTACGCCCAGTCTGGGAGCCTCAAACTCAGCTATGGGGTTTCATTTAGACCATTTTGTTGAAAAAGACGATGACATAGAGGGGTACCTAGGACGTTTTGAGTTATTAGCTACTACATATGGGTTAGAGAGAGAGAGGTGGAGTTTAAAGCTATCACAGGGATTGAGAGGTACTTCTTATGAAGTATTTGCCAAAATGAACAGGGAAGACCAAGACAATTATGACATGTTAAAGCAGGCTTTGTTATTAAGGTACGAGAAGAATGGTGAATTTTATCGTAAGAAATTTAGAAATGCCAAACTGTTGTCTGGGGAGACATACCACCAATTCTCTGCTAGACTAGAAACCTATTTGGAGAAATGGACGGCTCTGGGGAAGACCCAAGATCTTAAAGAAATGATCATGATTGAGCAATTGAGAGAGTCCATGGCTCCAGACATGAGAAAATTTCTCATGGAACAAGGTGCAGAGAAGTTGGGGGAAATTTTAAATGTTGCTGAGAGGTATCAGGCAGCTCAGCAGAGGTAAGTGGTGCTAAAAAGAAGCACATAGACAATTTTAAAGCTCCACAGCAATTTAATAAATTTGATAATAGAGAGCAGGGAAATAAAGGTAGGACAAACTTTGAGCGGCCAAGAAATGACTATCGCGACAGAAACTCACAGTTCAATGACCAAAAGTTCAATGAAAGAAAACCGTTGAACCAAGGAAAAAGATGGTGTAAATGGTGCAAGAAGGATAACCATAACACCGAATTTTGTAGAAGGAAACCTTCAAACATTGCTGCAATGAAGTCGGGGACGCGAAGATTAAAGGTTAATCCTAATGGACAACAGGAACCTTATCACCCCCCAGTTTGTGAGGATGTTATTTGTAATGGGGTCACCATAAGGTGCCTTTATGATACAGGTTTGGATTATGATTCAGTTGTGAAGTCTAGCCTAGTGGACCCAAGTCAGTATACCACAGAAACAGTGGAAATACAAGGGGCGACTAAGGACATACCACTCATGACACTTCCCATCGCAAGGATAACGGTGAAAACTCGCTATGTGGAGGAGAAATCAGAGCAGCAGTGATAGATGAACCAATCTACCCTCTGATATTGGGGTGTAGATACGTCTTCTTGGGGAATCCCGAGAAACCTGTGATCATGGCGACAGTGCAGACCAGGTCACAGAAGAAGGAGGAAGAAGGTGAACCTATAAATGCTCATCCAGAGGAGATGAGGAAGGCGCAGGCTGAGGATAGGACACTCAAGCCCTGTTTTAAAAAATTGCCCAAATGCCACACACCTCCGAGCAAGGGGGAATATTTCATGAAGAACAAACTCTTATACAGGAAGGCCGGAACTGGAACAAATGGTCACAACCAGCTGGTTCTTCCCACTTCATATAGAGATAAAGTGATGGAACTCGGGCATGCGATTCCCTTCAGTGGTCACATGGGGATCAGCGCCACAGGACAGCGTATAGCTTGTCATTACTTCTGGCCAGGGATAACGGAGGATATAAAAAGATATGTCAAATCCTGCCCAGAATGTCAAAGGGTAGCTCCAAAGCACTGGACTGCTCCTGCAACTCTAGGGAAATGCCCATAGTGGGAACACCTTTTGAGAGGGTTGCAGTGGATATTGTAGGACCTCTCACTCGGACCAAGAGGAGGAACAGTTACATCCTTACTCTGGTGGACACTTGTTCTATGTGGGGAGAGGCGGTAGCCCTGCCATCAATTGATTCAAAACATGTAGCAGAGGCACTACTTACAATATTTACCCGATTAGGATTCCCGCATCAAATCTTGACGGATAATGGTTCTCAGTTCAAGGGGAAACTAACGGAAGAAGTTTTTAAGCTATTTCAAGCCAGACACTTTCATTGTAGTCCGTACCATCCACAAGGGAACGGCCAGGTAGAGAGGTTCAACGGGACTCTCATTTCTATCCTGAGAAAGCTGGCACACGAAAAACCGGATCTGTGGGATCAATTCCTGCCCGCCGCATTGTTTGCGTACCGGGAGGTACCACATAGTTCAACCGGGATGGCTCCCGCAACTCTGCTATTTGGGAGGCCAATAAAAGGTCCATTAGAAGCTCTATTAAGGACCTGGACAGATGAGAAGGCGGAAGAGACTGTTACCTCATCGTATCAATACGTGAACGAACTGACCACTCGTTTGAAAGCTGGATGGAAACTGGCAAATGATAATTTGAAGCAAGCCAGGAAGAAACATGCAGCATATTTTAATAGGAAGGCAAAGGACAGGGAACTGGCAGTCGGAGAGAAGGTGCTGCTTCTACTACCCGGAAGCCAGAATAAATTACAAATTGGTTGGCAAGGTCCATATACGGTTCTAGAGAAGGTGTCTAGAACAAACTATAAAATTGACAAAAAGGGGAAGGAGAAAGTTTATCATGTAAACCTGTTAAAGAAGTATCTGGACAGACCACTCCAGGAAAGCACCCCCTTATTGACCTTGGCTATTGCAACCCAGATGCAAAAAGAACCACTCACCTCACATGAATACCCATTACATCCTTGTGAAACCGCAGCACAGGTAAAAGTCAGTAAGCACCTGACTAAAAACCAGAGGAGAGAGTTCAACAAGTTCTGGAGGAACATACAGATGTATTAACAGATAAACCAGGCCATACAAATTTGCTACAGTATGACATGAAACTGGTAGACTCAAACCCAATCTGTATGAGAGCCTATTCTATTCCGTTCGCGAAGGAGAAGGCATTGAAGGGAGAAATAGAGTATTTGTTGAAGGAGGGGATTATTTCGCACAGTGAATCATCTTTTAGTTCTAGTGTCGTTTTGTTGAGAAAACCGTCTGGGGAACACAGACTGTGCATAGATTACAGGAAACTGAATGCTGTCACAGAAGGACAAGTGGATCCATTACCAGACACAAAACAGTTATTTGCCAGACTGAACAAGGCAAAATACTTTTCAAAGGTGGATCTTAGTAAAGGCTATTACCAGATCCCAATGAAGCCTGAAGTGAGACCTTATTTGGCTTTTAGCACTTCGGATGGACATTATGAATTCAATATGCTACCATTCGGACTGAAAAATGCTCCGAGTGTGTTTTCAAGGATGATGCGCAAATTGTTGGATCCCCTGAATAACCCATGTATCACGAATTTCATGGATGATATTCTCGTCGCCACAGAGACATTTGAAGAACACATTGAAGCTCTGGAGATGTTGTTTGATAGACTTCGGGAGGCGAACTTAACTGCTAGGCCAACAAAATGTTGTATTGGATGCAAAGAGTTGGAATTCTTGGGACACACTGTATATCAGGGTAATATGACCCCTGATCCTAAGAACTTGGAAAAACTGCAGAGAGCACCTAGGCCGCAAACAAAAAAGGACGTGCGATCATTTGTGTCGTTATGCGGATTTTATCAGAAATACATCAAGAATTTTAACGCTATTTGTGCTCCTCTGACTGATCTGACTCGCAAGGGACTTCCAGATAAAATTATTTGGACTGCACAATGTGAACTAGCGTTCCAAGAGTTAAAGGAAAAACTCACTAGCAAGCCTATTCTCAAACTGCCTGATTTGACACAGGACTTTGTCTTAAGAACCGATGCAAGTAATGTAGGACTAGGAGGGGCTTTGTTGCAAAGATCATCTTCACCTGATGGGGAACTGAAACCAGTCGCTTATGCAAGCCGTAAATTGAATAAGGCGGAACAAGGATACTCCACAAGCGAAAAAGAATGTTTAGCGTTAATCTGGGCAATAAAGAAGTTTCAAATCTATCTGTATGGTAGGACTTTTGTGGTGGAGACGGACCATCAGCCTCTCGTATTCTTATCTCAGGCTAAGCATGAAAACGCAAGATTGCTGAGGTGGTCTTTATTGCTTCAACCTTATCAGTTCAGTATCCAATATATCCCAGGCAAATTGAATGTCGGTGCAGATTTCCTCAGTCGGCACCCCTGTGATCAAAATTAGAGTAGTGGCAGACGTGAGGAGTAATTTTACCTATGTGTATCGCTGGTTTTGGAACTTGCCATAGGCATGTTTTCAAGTGGGGAGATGTGTAGTGAAATTGACAGAGATACACGGTAAAATACCTCCAAAGATAACATGTAAGGATAAAAACATAATGCGTAGGCTGCTGATAGTACATGATCGCCCAGACCGCGGGTCATCACCCTCCATAAAAATTGACTTGCTAGACAGGAGGGGAACGGCGGATAAAAAAGGAAAAAAATATGACTGGAAAGATTGCGTGAGACTAGAAAGGCTAAGGAGACGCAATTGGGGGGGGGAAACGGAGAAAAGTCACGTTTCCCAAGTTGACATAAAGTAAGGAACTCGACAGAAGGGACCTTGGATATGTTACGCCACAGTCATTTATTGGTCGCTTTTGCGATACCAAGCCTTTGATTTGAATTCAGCGGCAGAACGCAGATGTTTGGAATATTACAAAAATTAAAAAGTAACTTTTTTCGTAATATTAATGTTAGGAATATAAAAATTAGCTGGCCGGATGGCCCATTCTGAGCAGTGAACTAATATGTTCTTAATTTTACAGACGGATAGATAATATTGAAGATAATGACAAAAGACAGTGTTGTTCACATCAGCGACAGACTGTATGGAATAAAAAAGTGTCGCTATTTGCACAAAAAAAACACGACCTCGAGACGCAGGTGTTCAAATCTACTTAGTAGGGAAGCTAAGGGACATTGGTGGGAGCTGTGTCTAAATATAACTTTTAACGACAAAATTTTGGAGGGGAGAGAAAGGTTGGTTCAAAAATCAAGTACGTTTTTGAAAAAAAAAACAAGTAGAGACGGACAGACTAACAGATAAACATCCATACTTGACTGAAGCATGACTGAAATGACTTTAGGGTAGGAAATTTGAATTTGAAATAAACCTAGGCAGTGATTTGCCACAGACAATCATTTTATCGGCGCTCAGACGCGCAAGTGGGGCCATTCCTCAATAGTTGTTCGATGATAGACACAGTATTTTAAAGTGTGGTGATTTCCAAATGAAAGAAAGTGAAATAAGTTCAGGGACGCCATACTATAGCCAGCAGCTCAGCTGAGTTTTGCTAGCATTTCTGTGTTCTTTATTCATAATCTGGTAAGATTGAAATTATTTCTTTGTATATTTTGAATATTGTTTAATGTTCGAGTGATTTGATACTGCCATATCATAATCTAGCCTTACAAACAAGTAGGGATTTGCTCTAGACCCCCCGCCCAAGTCAGGGTCTAGGGACCAACAATATACATAAACTCCAGCAAGGGTTAGGAAAGACAGATCAAGTGTTGAGAATAATGAAACATATTACCTATCCACTTTTAGGG
>JAMPIV010020651.1:0-92500 GCA_024509875.1 Oreohelix idahoensis | reverse complement strand
CATAAAACAATGTTGTCCACAAGTTCAGTTTGTAGGTAATTCCTATGCACCATCATATAACTTAGGTATTTACCCAGCACAGATTGCTGGACTCTATCAATTTCGTTTGTTCTCTTAGCAACTACGCAACAGCCCGAACCTCACTTGCGTATCATACGAGGGCGCGTATTGCACAAGAAGACGATCTTGCTACTTCTCCGCTCTGACTGAAGCATTCAACTCTTTTAGTTTAAATCTTACCTATACTCCTCAGTACTTTATGATAGCCGTGTCAAAATGTCCGGCAAAGCTCCGCCCATCCCTCTAAGAAGCAAATCAGGAGTCTTATGCTCAGTTTGAAAGACATGAGATCACATTTTAGTAAGGATTATCTTCCTAATCGTACACAACTCAAGGTCCGCCCACTGGTGGTAACATTCCCACGATATCTGTTTCCCGAGTCAAACCTCTCACGGTTGTGATAACCAAGGTGCGATCCTCCGGTGTCAGACAGAGCCAAGATATCTAAAACCCGAAGGCTGTCTCTGATTATATCTCCAGCGTCTCACAAGTTTGTCGCTGTCACGAAGTGGTTTTAAGTTTATAGAGTTTGCCTGAATGAAAACAAGACCCTAGTATGAGAAAGTCTGAGAAGATAGAATTTAGATGGAAAATGACATGCCTGTGGACAGATGAGACTATTTGCTCAAGGGATAGAACCGGGTTTTTACTCGCCCTTGCCGCTTCGTGACGTCCAACTGGCTATAATCTCACCCTCCTCTGACTTCCTTTAAATACAAGGAGATAAGGTGTATAAACGACCACAGACACCACTATACAGACCACATGTAGGTATAGTATAGAATAGAAGCTGATCCAGTAAATAATATATGTATATATTTATTTACATACAAGAAAAACATAAAAATGGCATATTACGTCATCAAGTCAGTCGATAGCGTGCACTGTTGCACGGCCTGAAAACAAGTAACGATTAAATAGCAAGACCCTCAAAAAAAAACCTCAATCACATTCACTCTTCCTGTCACCCTGCTGAGGAACAATAAAAATGGTTAGTGCTGTAACGTACTTTGATCTTGTGGGGCTGTCAACTTTAGCCTCCGCTCTCTAATACCACTAAGATTGCTACTGTCTCAGTCCTGTTGACTCTTCCTCAACGAACCGTCTACACCGCTCTCCTCTTGTTAGGTGATATGCGCCGCTAACTAACACCACTGGAAATGCTACAAATAATAGACTTGGAGTAACCCAATGGCTCAGTATCTATCCTTCGAGTGGACACTGAACAGACCCCACTGGTCCTGTCTATTTTCTCCTTCCTTCTCTCTCTATCTCTCTCTCTCTTGGTCTCAGTGTCTCTCTAACACTCGACGACTGATGATGCGGCGTCTCCGTTACGCTCTTCTCTCGTTACTTTCAGGACCTAGGTATGGTAACCCTGTCACCTGTTCCTGAAGTTGGTGATGACGATGCTGTTCAGGTATCAAGCCTGAGGTGCTTGATAAACTGTCGACAAAACTTCTCTGCTGCTGAATAGCTTCCCTCTTTTAACCCGCTCCGGAGTTAGAGGAAAAACACAGCCTTGATTTCCGGCTGTACGAAATTGAAACCAGTCTCCAGGCCATCTGCCGTTGCTGGAGACTATAATAGCGATGCTCTCGGCTGTATGATAAATAAACCACGGTCCCGCTGAAGCATAGGGACTTCACTGCCAGAGACCATAGGTCTGACCCTTAAGATAGGTCCTGTTGCCGTGGGTAATTTTGCACATGGGCAAATTTACGCTCCCCCACTATTCTTGCCGTGACTCGCTGAAATTAAAATAAAATGCGTCTATTGTATAACAACTACAACATAACGCATCTCTAACCCATTAATCTTTATAACTCCCCCACTCAGTACTTCACTCGTCATGTACAACAATACAAAAAAATAATATTACCCACGTGGCACTTAAATCTCTCTCCTCCTCCCCTTCTCTCGTTCTGAAAAAAACGATGCATAAAATATTCCTACTCCCGTGTCTCTTCATTCTCACTCCTTCCCCCTCTCTCCCTCTCAACTATAATCCGCCAGCCAAATAAACAAAACCTGTCTGACGGGCCACTTGGCCGTCACACATGGCTACCCACGTGTCAACATTTTCAACTCGGGAACTTCTTTTGTCCGAAATTCCGGGGTCTCCTTTTTAACATTTACACATGAGGTTTCCTACTTAAGCCCCAATTTAAATGAAATCTCGCTATAGCAATAGTTTACTCCTCTAAGCAGTAAAATTCACTTACAACGTAAATCTGAACCCTCCGACAATATTTCTCACATTTAAGGCTCAGTAAAATTAACGAACACACCAGGGATTTCCCCATAAAATTACATTAGTAAATACACAGAAATAAATGGTGGTTTTACATAACATTCTACAAATATGGGCACACGTGTTTCTCACAACTTCACACACTCCTAACTACTGCCGAAATCATAGAAAGAATAAGCACACTGTTGCATTTACGTCGTTCTTCCAAAATGATAATGGACGGCACTATCGTTTTTCTAAAAACTGAAAAGTTAATGTCCCCCGAAGAAATTAACTACGGACGAAATTCTCAAAGAACCCTCTAATGAATAAAACGATAATAAGATAAAATCCTACATACCAATTATCGTTGATTTTTCCCACAGTGGAGAACGATAAATCGACGTCGACCGGCGACAATATTTCTTCGGAGAGATTTGCCCACAGTTCTAACTGGCTATTTATACACACCGGAAACCACTCCCGCATGTTCTGATAAACTACGTACTCGGCCAATGGGAACGCTAGAAAAATATTACTAGCGGCCTACGCAAATCGATTTGAGAACCACGCGAATACCGCGTGTCCAGAAATTGCGTCACATCCCGTGCGTTTCTGACGCGTCCTACAGGAGTGCCCGAAAAATGTCGATTTTCGTAAACAATGAAATCTACGGGAATCGCGAAAAATCAGAAGAAAGTAAAACTGGCCGAGTGAAAAATAAACCTACCGACATAAAACGAACCCATTAAAATTACTACTCAAAAATACCAACCACGATATATTCACATGAGAAGAACCAAGGCAAACCCCATATAATTACAAAAGAGAAGAGAAATGGTGAAACTCAAAACAGAATCGGGCCTGTTGAAAGTCAGAATTACAGTGTAGCATCACAGTCGCCATCTATGGTGCCAAAGGTGTGTTCACTCTAGATCGCCCATACCTGTGTGAGAATTCCACATAAGCGCAAATATACACCGTAAACTAGATCAAAAAATTATTACCCAGTCTAAAACTACATCCTTCTGGGCACATGGTCACATAAGGATGACTCCAGATATGCCTCCATGCATTCTTGTCCCTGATAAAAGCGAGACTTGAGACTGTTGTGTTTATAACTTAGTAGAGTCAACAAACTAACAATTTCATTCAGTCTAAGTATCTATCTACGGACCAACGAGTTGATGATCCATGTGAGTTTATGAAAGTGGATGACGTAATTGTTGGCGATGATATAGTCTGCCTGCTGTTTATGTCATCCCAGAATGTCAAAGTATCTTGGGGAAAAGCAGTTCTTGCTACGTGTTATGCAGAGTTGTCTTCAAGTCTGTCCTAACGTGTTTCAAGTCGAGTTTTAAGTCTCTTAGTACAAGTCAAGTCGAGTCGCAAGTCCCTAAAAGTAGCTTTCAAGTAGAATTCCAAGTCCCGAGATGATATAAAACTGTTTATAGCCACGCTCACACTTTGCCGACAAATCACATTGGACACTACAAATGATAATGAAAAATGATATTTATTTTTAGTATTATTACTATTTTATTTACTGACTGTTTTTAATTTGATCAAAGTTATTTTTTAGTATTAAATTTTAGAAACATTATCTTCACAAGCATACTGTTCCACCACCTACCCATTCAGCTTACAGCGGAATTGATGTAAATAAATATTAGACAAACATAAAGGTATGTTTTCAGGCACTCGTAAGAAATAAAGAAGTAGAACACTAGACAATAGAAAAACAACAGACGTGAGTGGCTTTCCCAGGACTCGAACCCATGATCTTCCGTGCGACTACCCCGCCTAGCTATGCAAGCGAATCACACTATCCTCCCTGCCATCTAGGCATCACCAAAAATGATGCTTCGATGACGGGTCATTAGTGCGAACCGCAAGACATAACACCGGAAATTTACCATGGGCATGTCTTGCGGTTCGCACTAATGACCTGTCATTTGCAGGGAACTGATATCCATCTTATTTGTCGAACCTTCCGTGTTTGGCTTCTACGACATGCCTGGTTGACACAGCGCCAGTTTTCTTCACTCCCCATTCTGTCCCCGGCACCACACAGACAAATTAATGTAATACAAGAAAGAATCAAAGTGACAGTAAATCATCACTTACACCTGTTAGAATACCAAATAACAAAAAACTTTACCGGGTAGACTGGTGATTAAAGTTCTCGCTGAGTAACCGTAATAGTTTCCTTAAGTGCTCATACATAGTTCATGTTGTCAGTGTTCAGAGAGTACAATGTTTGATATAGAAGCCTCCTCCAGTAATTGACATCACCCTGAGGTGATGACCCTGAGGTGATGACCCTGAGGTGTTGACCCTGAGGTGTTGACCCTGAGGTGATGACTGACAGGTAGTTTTTGATCATTAAATTGCCTATAGCGTCTTCCTATTCTTTCACCCGAATTCTTTAATTTTGTTATCTCTCTTTATTCCTTTTTCCTCTATATTTTGCATCCATTCGTTTGCGAAATATATTTTCTTCAGTATCCTCAAATTTTACCTTGTGGTTTTTCTCATACTGGGATACGTAATTCTATTACACAGATGTCAGTAGACGAAAGGTGTGATTATGTTTCATACCCAGACTAGAGCAGACTTTTGGTCTACCATTTTCACCCGACACTAGCGTAAGGTGTCAAACACGGCCTCCTCACAGTGCAGGACCGAGACAGCTGTCTACAGTTTCCCCGGGGACAGTGTTTTCTTCGGCTGAGTTCTGGGCCTGTGGTGTGATAATTCACTCCACCGGACACGGCAGGTAGACGGAATGTCTGCATTTTTCAGTAAAACGCGAGCGTTTCGTCGAAATAGCTCCGGCGAAGTGTGAAAATCGCCCATGCACTGCAGACGGTTGTCTGAGATTTGCAACACACGCGCGCTCTCGGTCACTGATGGCCGTTACGACATGAGGGAAGCTGACGTAGGGTGTTAGAGAAGGGGAGAGACGGGCGCTGTTTCGTGGTTTCGAAACAGTGGGATTCTTTGTCCGTTTCATAGATTAACCCACGTTTTGAAACTTTATTTCATTTTCACTCAGTAACTTGGCAGTTAGACTAGAAACAACCTTCGTTCGATTTCTAAATAATCTCTGTTAATAGAGATGGCCTTTAGTTTGGTCGAAGTGAGTTCTTGTGTTTAAGTTATTAATTTTAGTATATTCTGTTTGTAGGGTTTAAGGAATAGTGGATATCTTTCAGCATGAAACTTAAAATTTCAACAAAGTCTGGAATTCAGAACATTTTTACAATAATAAGCATAATAAAGTTCTATCATCTCATCAGATGCTTTCATCGATGCAAAAATCCCTTTTTGCATCTTTGTCTCATAGGCCTACTCAATTGTCAAATATGGCGAACCTTCTCATTCCACCGTGTTCCTTCCTTTAAGTTACTGTCTTATTTTAGGTTCGACGACATTTACCCATCTCTTCAGATTTGTCCTTGATTTCTTTATCATCATAAGCATTCCTTGAGTTAAATGCTTTCCAACACAAGAATATTTTCTACTCTACGTGGTTTGAGGTGTAAGACTATTTTTTTGCAAATTGACTCAAATCCTCGAACCTAGTTCTGCTGCGACTAGGGTTGGGAGCTCTATTCAAAATACATATTGAATGATTGACACTACTTACGCCAGTAAGAAATATAAAAACCACTCAATGTCCTGAAATACACATTTTATAATAAATGTTGAAGTTTGATTTCCTCAAACTAAGAAATATGTAGAGCTGGACCAGATACGACCTCTTGAGTTGCGCTCTTTCATTCTACTGCCAAAATGGCGTCGTTGTTCCACTTTCCCCGGGGTAAATCTGAGCTATCCGATTGGTCAGGGGAAATCACCCAATTATTAGAAATGGCGTGTAGAAGCGACTCTACCCTAAATATGTGACACTATTTATTATTTTCTGTTTCTCATAAAATATAAAATTATGGGGTGGTCTGTGCTTCCTCTGTCTTGTAAGAATATAGTCTGTTTCCAAAGGAACAACTATGTACACGGCCACATATAGATCCCGGGGCTCCGCAAATGTATCCCGTAGGGAGACATTTGAGTACTATCAATAACAAAAATCCATCCCCAAAAATTTCTAAGTTCAAAAACATTTTTCAGAAAAATTTAAAGTTCAAAAATTTTTCTAAGTCCAAAAATATTTCCAAAAAATTTAATTTAATTCCTATACTGGGGTCCTATGTCTATATGAGGTCGTCTGCTATGTAAAAAAAACTAGTAGTGGACATCAACTTCAAAAAGTGTAACTTATTCATCACATCATAATCATCATCTCATCTCAGCCCGTAACCAGTCATGGGTCGTAGGGGTGCCATGGTGGAAGCATCAGCAGACAGGGTCCTCCACTGCTCTCTATCCTCAGCAATGCGTACAAGTGTGGAAAAACCGTGTCCTGCCCATTCTTTGATGTTATCAGCCCAGGATTTTCTCTGCCTTCCTCTTCTCCGTTTACCTTCGACTGTTCCCTGAAGGATCGTTTTCGAAAGGGAGTCATGACGAGTTACATGCCCAAACCAGGCAAGCTTTCGACGTTTCACTGTTGACAAAAGTGGTTCTTGGTGGCCTGCATAGGTGTTTATCTTCTCTCTAACATAGACATTTGTTTTGTGCTCTTTATAGCAAATGCGCAAAATTCTTCTATAACATTTATGCTCGAAAGCCTGAATCCTTCGCTCCGCATCTGCAGTGAGTGTCCAGCTCTCACACCCATACAAGAGAATAGATAATACAAGTGATTTGTATAATTTGATCTTCACAGGAAAACTGATGTTACTTTTCCAGATCACATTCAACCTTGTCATGGCAGCTGAGGCCATCTCAAGTCTTGTCTTCATTTCTTTAATTGATCTTTCATCACTGCATATAGTGGACCCGAGATATTTAAAGGTGTTAACTTCTTCTAACGTTTGCCCATTTAACGTAATGTTGGTCGCAACATGTTTCTTATGGCTATTCACCAATATCTTGCTTTTTTCTATATTAATTTCCATCCCATACGTTCTTGTTACTTTCTCCAGTCTAGAGGTAAGGTCTTGAAGTTCTGATTCTGATCCAGCTATCAGATCAATATCATCAGCAAAACGTAGGTTGCACAGAGGTCGGCCTCCAATCGATATGGTTGATTTATAATCGTAGAGAGCCTCTTGCATAATATGTTCTAGATAAATATTAAAGAGCACTGGGGACAGGATACATCCCTGCCGAACTCCTACAGTTGTTTTGAAAAATTCTCCAATGTCGTTGCTTGCAAAAACAGCACTGCTTGCGTCCTTGTATAGTGCTTCAATGATATCTATGATGTTGGTATCAAAATTGAATTTTCTCATTACTTGCCATAAGTAATCATAATATTTTTCACCAAATTTACAAATTGGCAACACTGCCCAACAAAATCTGCAAAACACTCATAAGGTCATCACTAAAAAAATGTGACGAGTGGCAACACTGGGGAATGAACAATAAACTATCTTATTTGCAGAACTTGGCTGGATTATCATAATCTATTACATTTCATTCAAAAATATAGTTGATTACATTCTCTTGGATGTGGTAGGGGTGTTATCTCTTTTCTGTACTGTTATTTGCTCCATATTAAAAGCCTGCAAGTACTAAAAAAAAATCTTTTTTTTTCCTGGCGTACTTATTTATTCTATTTCCCAAGTACTCTGCAATATTCCAAGAAATGTCCAAAATCTCTAATTCCTATGGTAATGGCAATCCACTTTCATAGAATAGCCAATGTTTTCATGGGTACTCATCATCTTCTTCTTCTTCTTTTTCTTTTCTAGTGAATGAGCCACTTGCTCATTATTACATGTAGAAAATATCTCTAGACATAATATGCATATTTATCAGACGATAATACAACCAGCATCATTTTTATAAGTAATCATTTTTCACAATAAAAGCATTAAAACCTCATGGCTTATCCTTATTTATTTATCTGAATGTTTCCTTGTTATTGACATTTTCCAAATGGTAAGTGTATAAACTCGTTCTAAGTCCGTCACTGTAGAAAATGTTCTATATTACATTTTTTTTCTTCTTCCAAATATGTGATGTTTGTCTCCATATCCGTGCGTCTGGTGGTGATCCTGTCCATTAGTCAGTTATTTCTAATCATTCCTTCTTTTCTGTCAATACAGTATTTTTTTGTGAACTCTTTCCTAGAAATATTATTTTATATATATATATATATTCTTCAAAGATCTTCTTTGACTTACCATACATCAATTTTCAAACATCAAATTATTCAGCAACCAACAGACGAATGTGTTACTATCATATTATGAAATATAAGGGAAAAGAAAAATATAGTTTCCAAATCATCATGAATTTTCTACATTGGGTTCCGTATTACTTTATTTTCTCTTTTAAGACAACTGCTTATACTCTTGACAATATGTATCCATGTTGTCACTCTCGAGGCATCCTTGTATACAATTTATATTTGTCTCCTTTTTTTTTTTTTTTCATAACACCAATGTATCATTTATGGTGTTCCAATATCATTGTGTCTATTCTAGTCCTCCTGTTATCTTGAGAATTCATCCTTAGTAACTCCCTATGTACCTTATCTAGCAATACGTTTATGCAAAACACATCAAACAATTATTTATGGAACTATCAACTGAGATGTAAGAACTTTTGACAATATGAGATGAAAAAAAAATTTTGGGGTCATCACTCAAAAAAAAATGTGACATAGAAAGGAAGAAAATAATCAATTGATCGTGAGGAATCTACAATATTGTCGTAAGACAAAGTTCCTGGCACTCTGACTACTATTTATCCATATTATTTCTGGTTATCCTTGCATACAGTGTACCATTTCCATTTTCTTTATAAGTCCAATTCCTCGCTCATGGTGCTCCAATATTTAAAATGTGGATCCTTCCTATTCCTCTTATTCTGTACTGGAAATATATCCTTATTAATTGTCCATGTACTATATCTGCGAATATTTATCATCAATATATCAACTAATCATTTGTAGAACTATTAACATAAATGTCTAGACTTTACCAAAACATGAACAAAAACATGTCTTTTTACATATGTGCAAAATTTCGACACCAACTCTGCCTTCGCTGGTCGAGGGTTAGTCTTTTTTTTTTTTTGTCATAATATCTCCATGATATATCTGTGACATGTCTGTCCTTGGGATAACGTTATTTTCTTATCCAATATCCTCGGGGTGAGCAAGATCTCAGTATGTCCAATTTCATCAATCATTTATTTATTTTCTCTCCTGTAATTCTGGGTATGTTATGAGTATTTTAAATTGTCAATTTATTCCAACTATCTTACAACATTCTGTAATTCGTGATAAGGAATAGTCATTTGTTATACAACAATGTTCATATTACAAAGGCAATAAGCAAAAATCAAAGAGATATCTTCTCCAAAATGCGGATGCATCTCTATTTCCTTTACCTCTGGGCGTAGCAATTATTCAGTCATTATTTTTTTTTCTCCATTATTTAATCTCCATTTTGTGTCCTTAGTACCTGTGGTTCCATGGGATTATCATAATTCATTTGTGTCTCTTGTCTACTGATAATCCTTCAATAATGACTTCAAATATGGTCCTCATATGTGCAACAATCATCTGCTCTGATTTGTTCCATGGTATTCATCAAATATTCTATTATATCCTTGTCTTATCTCGTAACCACGAAAGACTAAGATTATTCCTCCTCCAATGTTAATGTGGGGGATTTTGTGCATAAACATTACAACAAAATCTCAGCTGTGACAACATAAAGTTTCACCTTAATATAAAATGTCATCTTCATCATACATAACCTGTTGCTTCTTCATCTCATGTGTCATTAGTGGTTATCATGCGGTAATGGGGTATTTCATTTGCTAGGTCAGCATGTGCAAATGCTATTTCTTTAACATGGGCAAAGGCATCATCAACAAATAGGTGCAATTTGTTCAATCTGGGGTTAGCATATACTAATGCTCTCAAGGGATTGTTCATTTGCAGAAAATCAGCATGCACAAATGTCATTGGGGTACTTGTGATATCAACAAAATATTGTTGGAATATCAGGGATCAAGCTGGTGGGGGTATGAGTGGCATAGGGTGATTTATTTATTTTCTTCTTCATCTGCTAACCTCAGGGCAGTCAATGTTTTACAATATTGTCTTATCATCATCAAAATGTGTGTGGGTGGCATATAAACATATAGCATCTTATATAAAAAACATTCTAATTGTTTTTTTTTCTTTTATGTCTTTTCTGTTTGTATCACAAGTACTAAAGAATGATAAAAATCAATTCACTAAACACTAGATATTCTAATAGTAAATCCTAACCAATAGGGTTGCAAGTAATAGTTTAGGTTAGAATAGAAGGAATGTTGTAGCAGTGTCTGTTGTCAATAAGTGGCGAGGAAAGGGTACATCAAGGATCTCCTGATTACAACATGATTGTAATTCCAAGGAATGAATATGATTGGGATTTAAAAGAATCACAAGTCTAGAATGTCGTCTCAATATAGTGGAAAGGAAAAATAGTAAGTTAAAGATGTTGTAACAGTGGAGTGAAGAAAATCTTACTATAGAGAGTCAAGGTTGGGATATGGAATCTCTTTAGGAGAATGTTTAAAATTCTTGACAGTACTAATATACATCTGGGTCTAAAATAATAATGTACATTTGAAAATAAATAATCCTGTGGAGAAAAATAGCATAACCTACAATACTAGTTTTGGGTATGAATTATGTGCTGTTAAGAGATGTCATAGTAGGAACAGTATGATTGATCAAGGTGGCAGATATCAAGGAGTTTAGCATAATATAGATCAAAGAAATATTAGTATGAGGTAAGAAAAAAAAACTACTGGTGTAAAGTGTCTGCATGAAAATGCTGGTGAATGGAGCGTGGAATATGATCAGTTACAAAAGTGGAGATGAATGTTACAACAGAATAGTGTGACACATGTGTTATAGGTAAAGTTGTGTAACATTCTAAATATTAAGAAAATGTATGTAACTAAATAAGGGTGTCTGTAAACTCGTAACACCGTGTGTTATCAATTGTTTTAACATTTTTATTTCACAATTATGCTATCTAAAGAAAATCCTCCGTGGGCTGGTCTTGATTTCTTTCTGGGCATCAGTATTCTAAGGCTGGAAAAAATAACTTTCTCAGTGAGGCTTTGACATCTTAGTCTGTAAGCAAGTCATTTGAACTGTCAAAAACTGAAAATAGAGTACATGGGGAGAGTTAGTACATTGTTAAAAAGGTTTTTTTCACATATGCGTTGACCGTGTTCGGATTTGCGAACACATAAAACACCTGGGCGTGTTTTTCAGAACAGCTTCGCTAGTTCCTTCACCATCTCTAACCTTGCAATGTCCCGACTGCTTAGGCGAGCATCATACTGAGTAGCAGTGGTGACGGGTGTGATAGGCGACGACACTGCATTTGCTGATTGTTGGGACACTGAGGACATTGACGAATGCGGTGATGGCTTAACATCATTTGATTGCGGTGATAGTTTTTCACTGTGGTTAGGGTTTGTATGGCTGGAACATCTGTTGGTTTTGAGGCAGGTATAATGTTTCGCCTTGATTTTTCTTCTGACCTGGTTGTGCTGAACGTTAGCACTGGTTACAATGGGCACAGTAATTTGCACACTGTTGTTTTTTGACTAGTTGAGATGAGGCTAACACTTCTCGGCTTGGTTTGGGAACATGATAGCGTTTCGCCTTGACTATTCGTCTGATCTCATTTTGTGGCAATTTCATGCATTTAATGACAGGAGATGATGCGTCTGATGAAGAAAAACAGGTACGTTTGCCAGCTGCTTGAATCTCCGGGGATGACGTACTAGCGAATGATGTATCAGTTGTGCAACTAGGACCAGGCGAATCTATACCAGAGTCTCTTTCATACTTGTTGGTTACTATCTCACCGTATGTTTGAACAGGGCAGATATTGGATATTTCGTCAGTGTGAAAACTTTGGTCTATTGGTTCTTGTGTGTCCATGTCAGAATCTGTGTCGTTAAAGGGGACCGAACATGTGGAGCGATAACAATATTTTGTCCTTCTAATGGGTCGGATGGATACTTCTGTAGAATTCTTCTCTTGTAGGGTAATCTTGCTTTCATCCCGATCTAACGTGCTGTTATAGTGTTCAAGAGTGCCATCATCCTGTTGAACCGTGTTTATTACTAAACAACGTATCTCATCTTGTTTGGCAGACAAGTTCACAGCAAATTTTTCCTCTAGTAATTCATACACCAATTTGACCGTGAGAACGCTGAAATCACCCTTCCTCAAGATGTCATTCATTTCTTCCTGCAGCCTCTCTGTGCTCATTGCAGTAACTGGGATAGCATTGAAGGATTTCTGTTGGGCGAACTGTTTAACTGGTGCTACGGGGTCGCAAACTTGACTTGGTGTGTCAGTGTCTGTCTGTGTTGCTGCAACTGCAGCTCTATTCTCTGTTCGTGGCGCGACAGAGGTCGTCTTTGGTTCATTCATAAATTCTTCTTGTTTGTGCACGATTCGGGTTAGTCTATTATGAGGGGGGGTATGTAGCGTCGTGTTTACTTTCACCGAACTGACCTGTCTTCGCCATGGATGTAGTGGTTTTATAACAGCACGAAAACCTTCATCTGTGGTGACAATGCATGCCCTGTCAGATGCATGGAGATTCTTTATTTCGTAGGTCCTATGACTTTTGACATTGGTGAATAGGCTTCGGACTGCAATGCGGCAATCTCTTCTATTGAAACTCGTCCAGTGATTCTTAGCACGTATGTTAAAATGATACAGCGTAGGCCTACTATCTGTGTCCTCGGTATGATGTGTTGGTAGACATGGGTATCGTAGGTTTCTTAAATTTTCGACAGAGTAACTTTCCGCATCCGCGTGTGTTGTTACTGCATTCCTCCTGATAGAGGTGTGATTACAATACTTCATATCTGCCCCATGAATAATGGGATGTAAGCTCAAGGATTTACGTTTGGGATAACCTCCCGTCAGAAAACGATTTTTTTTCCTTGTCAGAGTCAGAGGGGCGGCGTGGGTTGGAGAAACTTGGGGAGGGGAACTGATGGGCAAAGCTCTGACACAGTGATGGCTCATGCTGCATAGGGTAACTTCCCGTCAGCAAATATTTCTTAGTCATGTCAATCGGTGGGCTGCAATGGTTGTGCACGCGTTTGCTGCTGCCGTTGCACTCCTGGTGTGGGCATTTCCTCCTTAGGTCCATCTTCGCTATTTTCTGTTTGACTTATAGTGGTGGGTTTTTGCTTTTTAAAGAGAAGTGGTCACGGCATCATTTTACCATACGCTTTCATCCCTTCAGATTAGTCCTTTTTATGCCAATGGTCATAGGTATTCCTTGAGTTAAATGCTTTCCAACACAAGAATATTTTCTACTCTACGTGGTTTGAGGTGTAAGACTATTTTTTGCAAATTGACTCAAATCCTCGAACCTAGTTCTGCTGCGACTAGGGTTGGGAGCTCTATTCAAAATACATATTGAATGATTGACACTACTTACGCCAGTAAGAAATATAAAACCACTCAATGTCCTGAAATACACATTTTATAATAAATGTTGAAGTTTGATTTCCTCAAACTAAGAAATATGTAGAGCTGGACCAGATACGACCTCTTGAGTTGCGCTCTTTCATTCTACTGCCAAAATGGCGTCGTTGTTCCACTTTCCCCGGGGTAAATCTGAGCTATCCGATTGGTCAGGGGAAATCACCCAATTATTAGAAATGGCGTGTAGAAGCGACTCTACCCTAAATATGTGACACTATTTATTATTTTCTGTTTCTCATAAAATATAAAATTATGGGGTGGTCTGTGCTTCCTCTGTCTTGTAAGAATATAGTCTGTTTCCAAAGGAACAACTATGTACACGGCCACACAGAGCAACAAATTTATAGTTTGTATTATTTTTCTAGTGACGCATACAGTGGAAAGCAGAATAAATTATATTTCTAGCGTAACAAACATGTAACTATAATGAATTTAATTTAACTGCTAACTACTCAGTCGAGAATATTTTATATCTAACTTATAAATGCTAGATGCGACATCAGTGAATATTGACGGAATACGCATGATATTCCTAATTCATGATGATCGAATTTTTTTATATAATTATTTCTCGGGAAGTTTTAAATTATAAGTCAAGCGGTCGGCTTGCTATTTAAAATGTAAGTTATATTGAGTACATAATATGTAAATGATTTATATGTGCTTTTCCTTTTATACAGTGAAATACTGGGGTGACCCGAACTTTACCGGCGTTTAATAAGAGTTTCATATTTGTGAAGAAATAGACAGTCCTTATTTTGAACCACGTGGGTTTCTCAAGTAACACTGGTCTGACAGTGCATATGCCAACAGAGTTAGACAGAAATACTATATCCCACTAACGGGTTTCAAAGACTGTAATGATCAATACGGGGCCTTTGCGCCAGATCTTAAATTTTTTTTCATAAACTCTACGTAAATTTTCTGCCTGGCGGCGTGAATATTACAAGAATAACATTAACATCCCGACAGAGAGTTTTGCCTAGTATTGTGATGACCAAGTATAGTACCTTCCTGAAAATAGACACCGATCTGACATTCCTTAAATTCTAGAAACCAAAGCTAATGACATTGTGCTCTGCTAACTTTCGTGCCTGGACAAAATTTATGTGACTTAATCAGACATTCGAAAAATTAGAACACCCAAGGAATCGTTCCCTGAGACGGAGAGTTCAGTACGTCTTTTGGAACTGGGGATTTCTTGGTCGATGACTGCATTTTCGGGTCTGTGTGAAGGTCCTAGAAATTTATCATGTTCCCAGAGGCAGCGAGCAAAGTTGTGAGTATATATGTGAGAGCATGGCCATGGCTGAATGACTGAGGGTACACAGGTCTGAGTGTTATTTTACGGTGTATTATTGTCACCCATTTGCTGTCTTAACTTTTTTTAATCTGCAGAATTTGTTACAAATGCTAGAGTTTCTTTTTTCTTAGGCTAAATCAGATTATCCAACTCTGTTCATACATTTACGAGAAAGAAAGAAACCTCTTAGACTCAACCCTATGTATCTATAACTCTTTGGGCCATCATCTGTTCTCTTAACGGGGCTGTGGGCTAAACCTAGAGTTAAGATTCTAACGGGCTATCATCCTAGTAGCATTTTCTTGAATTTTATGACTATTTGTATATGTTGTTTTTTTTTCCTTGATGTATTTCTTTGATGTTGTGAGAAGATTCTAAATGATAATTAAAATCTCTCTTGAACTTAATAATCGTGTTGGTCAGCTCGTTCTAGAATACATATATTATTGTTATAGTTTTCCCACGTCTGTGTGTTTAACTGTCGTCACGTGTATGTGCGTGCCCGTGAGTAGATAGAGATTTATGTAATATATATATCTGTGGTTTAGACTGTCTGACACTTTAAAAGCGGTCGTAGAAGATAGGTGAGAGAGAGAAGATTATCTCGATTCTCAAAGACAGCCTCTATATCACATTCTATCATCTCACGTGTGGAAATTCTATTGCTTTTCACCAGCTCTCACTGTATCTATCATTTATTCTAACCTATTCAGAAGGGACCAACCCAAGTCTTAATTCCCCTATCGAAAATCTACGACAATGACCCTGAGGTGATGAACCTGAGGTGATGACCCTCAGCTTTGCCTGGATTCCTCACGACATGTTCTTTTCTCTTCTGCTTGTTATAAGAGCGTCTTTTCGCCCAGTCTGAGATGGCGCAGTAGGAAGCGTCGCCACTTGACGCGATCAGCAGCTTCATCCTCCCAGGCTGCTGACCAGTGCCTTCTTGCCTCCGTTGCGCACATATCTTTGAACCATAGCGACGGTCGTCCCGGTTGTTCTTTTGTCATCTGTCAGTTGTCCGTACAAAAACATCTTTGAGGATGCGACCATCTCCTATGCTGCGGACATGGCCACACCAGTCTACACTGTCTAAGCAGTGTGTACATGTTTGGAAGGACAACACGTGACAGCACGTCGACATTTGTCACTTTGTCTTTCGACGAAATACCAAGGATATGGCGTAGACACCGTAGATGGGAGGTATTGAACTTTTTTTTCTTGCTTAGCTCAGACTGTCTATGTCTCGCTGCCTTTTTAAATTCTTTCCTTCTCTTTTTGGTTCCCAATCCTCTCCAGCCGTACTTACTCGACCATTCCTTCTACGTGCACCATTTCATTTTCTGTTGTGTCCGCTTTCATGGGTCGAGGTTATCTTGTCCCCCCAATTCGCGGCCCTGGTTTTTTTGTAGCCACGTTGGCTGTGGAATGATTGTCTCCCCCGCTCCGCAATAGTGGTCAAACAATGGCCATACTTAAGGTACAATGATGAGGGTCTTCAAAGGTATAAATCTTCGCTCACAATTACTCTTGGCAGAAATTTAAAAAAAAGGAAGAATAATGCGTTTATGTAAGGAAGCCTAACATGATTTTAAAGGAAAGCAAGTATAACAACTGAGATCACATACGCTGTCATGAACGCGTTATTCTCCCGTCCCTTCTATGACGTAATATATTTTCCCTTGTATTTCTGGTGCTCAGATCAAGGTGATTCACAAAAATTTAAATCTAATAACTCTATTTGGTTGTGTATTAATACCAGTATGAGTCATACGAGTGCAGACAGAAACTTCACTCAATAGCGATTAATCCAACTATAGCTGTACAGTTACAGATTAATAGATTTAATAATGGCTTACAATTTAATAACGTAAAATAAATAAAGTTGTTTATAAAAAAAGAACGATGATATTTATTATTATCGGATTATTTAAACGGTGGTGGAAGTTTGGGACAATTGTGACATGTTCATTGGCAGCACTGTTATGGTACTTATCTTCTAGTGTTGTGTCAGTTGTCGTCCTTTCCTATTTCCAACGTGCAGTAACAAATTGGACTCTCCAACATTTAATACTGTGACGAAACGGGGCGACCTCTATCGATTTTTGGTTCTCTCCGGCAGTATCGGTACATTTGTGATACTGGTTTCTATTAGGTGCTGTCAATTATCGCACTTTTCTTTCTTTCTTTACTTTTCTGCTAAGTAGCAGATATCTGATTTTATCAAATCACCCTGTAGGTGATAAATATCACATTGGCAAGGCGTGCTACACATATTTGTGGTTATAGGCGCGGCAGATTAAAACTGACATCGGCCTGTGCTATCCGCTTAAATTACCGATAAGATCCGGAGTTTGCGCACTCGTACGACAGATAACGAGATTACTGTCTAGGTGACACTGGTGGGCAGACAAATGTGATATAATCACTTCCGGCACTTGATTAAAAAGTAATCATGGATTTAGTAAATTCAGACAAAATGAGTCCACAAATGTGTTGGTCAGAGTGTATGCAAGACATCATATTACCATATATGGGAGACGTTACATTTTGAGAAGATTTTCCGTGTAGGAATTATTTTGAAAGTGCCACACTGGACCTGGGAGCCGCGGTAGCACAGTGGTTAGTGCATTGGCTTCCTAGCTCAGTGGTCCATGGTTCGATCCCCAGTTGATGTGGGACTTTTGTAGGCTGCAAATGGCTCCTGGGTCGACCCAGCCCTAATTTGGTACCAGAGCAACTCTGGGAAGGTTAAGGCGGCCGGCGTGATGTTGACCACATCAGCCTTAGTGTGCCGATGGTCGAGAAAATATGTGCCTAACACCATATTCCCAATATGCCTCAGCGGCCGTGTAAATGGGATCCTTTACCTTTACCCTACACCCGACCTGTTTGAAATGATTGGATCTTTCTGATTAGATTCATAACATCACTGGAGGGAATATAGGCTGACAATTTCACAGTTTTATTTCTCTGTGATTTGCACGCTCGCCAAGACCACATCAGACCTTTGCCAGAGGAAGAACTAAATTCATAATTCCTATTTGTTAACCGGACATTTTATTGGAGAACCAGAAAAGACTTAGAAAAGCACAGGAAATCTCTACATCTAATAAGGAACATCGGAACTAGGAAAACTGGCGTGTTGTAAGAGAACTATTCGTCTCTTCGATTCATCTATGCGACAATTCTGTAGCCAGGACTGGCTTATTTGTGGTACCAGCAGAACGTACTATTTCTGGAACAAGACTGGATCAGTGGCCTACGCTTTAAGACAAAGGACGCACCGTGTAGACTTTCCTTGAAATTTCTGGGAGACGAGCTACACCCGACAAGCTTGACCAGAGACGAGTGATCAGTGTGGAAAGACAGAACCGTCATTGGCAGCTAAGCTCAAATATATGCTGCCACTTGAACTTCTTAACCCCTTTTCGCAATCCCCAAATACGAGGATGATAGCTTTTCTTTATCCGTAACTATTCAAAGTATTTTCACACTGTTAAAACTAAACTGGTTATTAAATTTTGTTAATTATAATGTTTCAAATTTAACTTCGATTTAATGTTCGATCCCCAGATGAGGTGGGAATTTTTTAGGCCACAAACGGCTCCTGTGTCGACCCAGCCCCCAAATGGGTACCAGAGCAACTCTGGGAAAGTTAAGGCGGCCGGCGTGATGCCGACCACATCACCCCTAGTGTACCGACGGTCAAGATAATATGGGCCTAACACCATATTCCCAATATGCCTCAATGGGTGTGTAACGGGTTCCTTTACCTTTACCTTTTTTTAAAACTAAAGTGGTTATTAAATTTTGTTATTTATAATGTTACAAATTTAACTTCGATTTAATCTTTTAAATTTACTACATGTTTGTCTCAAAGTTACTAAACACACACTCTAAACAGAGCTATATATATATATATGATAATAATAATTCCACTGATTAACTCAGCGGTGGGGGCTTACCGAGCTAGAACAACCATTGCTTGAAATCTTCACAAACGTTGGCGGCAGATTATACAATTAACGTGCTCAGCAACAGCCAGCATTGTTTTCGCTTATCTGAATATCTCATGAAGACTCCCATGTGATAGAAGCTTAACTACTCTTCTATCCATATTTATGCCAAGAGTAATCTTGTGTAAAGATAGACTCCATTGAAGCCTATAATAGATACTCTTGAGTTTTGGCCACTGTAGGACCACTACTGCAAAGCAGGGGAGGCAATACTGTCACAATTGGGCGACGTGTCCCGGATTAAAGAACCTGGTTAGTAATTCCCAGACGCGATTGACGTAAATTTCAGATTGACTGAAATAATATCATCAAGAGAGTGTGTTATAGTAAGACTGAGCATTCGTTGAATGTATAAAAAACAGTAAAAATAACTTTGTAAAGAGTAACTGAATAACTGAAAGAAAGAAAATTTCTTGTAAACTAAAGTTAAAGTTAAAGAAATAAGAAGTTCACTTGGTGTGACAAATTAAGTGTTGTAAATTTGGTGTTTAGTGTTAGTAGCTGTCGTAACTTTGCGTAGAACTTTCTTCGTGCTTACTTGGTGCCAGAACAGGAACAGAAAAAAAAAGATAAAGAGGACAAGGACAGGATGAAGGCAGAGAAGGCCTTACACCGTGAAGAGAAGGCCTTACACCGTGAAGAGAAGGCCGCACTCCGTGAAGAGAAAGCCGTGAAACGACAGGAAAGAAAACTGGCCAGAGAACACGAAAACGTCAAAGCCGAAGACGATGCCGCAGAGAGAAAAGGAGATGGCAGTCGCTAAGGAGAAGGAACAGGCCGAGAGGGCATTCCAAGAAACGGAGGCCGACAGAGCCCACGCTATTAGAACGAAGGAATTGGAACTCGAAGGAAGAAGAGTGGATTCTAGTTCTAACAATGGCGGGTCTGGCAGTTCTCAAAATAGCGAAGGAGGAAGCACCACTTAGGTTGTGGCACCTAGTGCCCTATCCTTCCAACTAGATGTCTATAAAGAGTCTTCAGAGGAAATTGATATCTATCTCTCTAGGTTTGAATCCTTAGCAGCTACATATGGCTTGGAGAGGGAGAGATACAACATGAAGCTAACCCAGAGTCTGAGGGGGTCTGCTTATGATGTGTTTCTCAAGATGCCCACGGAAGAACAAAACAACTACGACATGTTGAAGAAAGCTTTGCTACAGCGTTTCATGCTTGATGCAGAGACTTTTCGTGATAAATTCCGTGAGGCGAAAAGACAGAAAGATGAATCTTTTCGACAGTTTGCTACACGACTAGAAACGTACTTGGAGAAGTGGGGATCTCTCAGCACCTTTGATGAATCTTATGAAGGGTTGCAGGAGATGATTGTCGTGGAACAGTTCAAGAACTCGCTCACCCCTGACATGAGAAGGTTCCTGGCTGAACATGGTGCAGAAACTTTTGAGCATGTGGTACTATTTGCTGATAGGTACCAGAGCGCCCAGTCGGAAGCGAATCCGGCAAAAAGGCGCCACCACGACAATCAACCCAAACAAAAGGAATGCCCCTTCACGGATTCCAAGAGTACAAATGCCAACAAAACAACACAGCCATACAACCAAGAACAGGGCAAGCAGAAACCCACGGGTTCTCAAGGTAGTCAGTCCCAGGGGCCCAGCAAGAAATATTGCAAATGTATACACAACAAACACCCATAACTCTCTGGATTGTCGTAGTAAAGAATCAGCCCCTCATCATACGGCTTGCATGCTGACAGGAACGGAGGAGAAGATCAGGCTCCTAAAATCAGAAATGGACTCTCCCCGCCCCTCAGTGACGGAAGTAGTCCTTGTGAATGGGGCCCCCGTGACCTGTTTATATCATTCGGGACTGGACTATGAATCTGTAGTTTCGGAGGCCCTCGTTAGGCCCGATCAGATTACTGACGAAACTATAGAGATTCGATGAGCGGAGCGAGGCGCTGCGCCGCTTAATCTGCGGGTCGCGATAATTGATATTCAATCACGATATGTAGAAGGCATAATTTGAGCGGCCATCCTTGCGGACCCCATCTACGACATAATCCTTGGGTGCAAATATGTCTATTTGGGAAATCCTTCCTAGCCCCTAGTTCTGGCCGCTGTGCAGACTAGGGCGCAAGCGAAGCAAGCGGAAGAGTCAGATAAGGTGTCTAATCCTGTCCCAGAGATGCTGAAGAAAGCTCAGACAGAAGAGCCTACACTGACTACATGCTTCAAAAAACTGCCTACTGGCCACCGCCCTCCTCACTCCGGAGACATCTATACTAAGGAGGGGTTATTATACCGGAGAACGGGGAAAGTAGGACACGAGCATTCTCAGTTTGTAGTGCCGTCCCCATATAGATCGCAAGTTCTAGACATGGGGCATTCACCTTCATTTAGTGGTCATATGGGGCAGGGGGCTACCATGCAACGCATCGGGGCCCATTATTTCTTGCCGGGAGTAACCGCTGACATCAAGCGTTATGTTAAATCACGTCCCCAATGCCAAAGGGTGGCGCCCAGGCATTGGATGGCTCCCACCACGCTAGGAGAGATGCCTATTACAGGCACTCCCTTTGAAAGAGTCGCTGTAGATTTGGTGGGACCGTTCGAAAGAACTAGGAGAAGAAACATGTATATCTTGACTCTGGTAGATACATGCACCATGTGGGGAGAAGCGGTAGCTGTCTCCTCCATAGATTATGTGCATATCGCAGAGGCCTTACTCTCGATCTTTAAGAGACTGGGTTTCCGTCAGGAATTTCTGACTGATAATGGATCCGAATTCAGGGGGAAACTGATGGAGGAGGTGTTTAGGATCTTCTGCACGAAGCATATTCACACCAGTCCATAACGACCCCAAGGGAACGGCCAGGTAGAGCGGTTTAACGGAACGCTTATTACTATAGTACGCAAACTGGCACAAGAGAAACCAGAGGACTGGGATTTGTTCTTGTCGGCAGCCCTGTTGCCTACAGAGAGGTGCCCCACCAATCTACTGGCTTGCCTCCTGCGACGTTACTGTTTGGGCGGCCATTAAAGGACCACTTGAGGCTCTGATGAGGAGGTGGACTGATGCCAAGGCAGATGAAACTGTCACTACGGCCTCTCAGTACGTCACCAAGCTGAAGGAAAGGTTGAAACTCGGCTGGGACACAGCCGCCGAAAACGTGCGGGAAGCACGTCGAAAGCACGCGCACCTCTTCAACAGAAAGGTGAAAGACCGAGTATTAAGTGTGAGAGATAAAGTGCTGCTACTTCTGCCCTGCAACACGAACAAACTCCACATAGGGTGGCAAGGACCGTTCAGTAGATAACATTTCCCGGACCAACTATAAAATAGCCATCCGAGGAAAGGAAAACATTTACCATATAAACCTCCTTAAACATTATATCGAACGACCTGTGGCGGAACCTGTTCACTTAATGACTCTGGCTCTCGCATCGGAAGTAGACTTTGAAACTCACACCGAGGTGGAGTACCTACTCCGACCCCAAGAAACGTATGAGGACGTGAAAACGTGCCCACAGCTATCGGAGATAGAAAATAACCAGGTGGTGCAACTTTTAAGGCATTTTAGGGGAGTGCTCACCGACAAGCCCGGGCTCACCCATTTAGTTGAAATTGATATGAAGGTGTTAGATCCGACGCCGGTCATAGTAAAACTATCCTCTCCCCTATGCTAAATCCACAGCTTTGATGGAAGAAATGGAGCATTTACTCGAAGCGGGCATCATCGCTATATCAGACTCTCCCTACAGCTCTAGTGTGGTACTCCTCAGAAAACCATCCGGAGAACATAGGCTCTGCATTGATTACCGGAGGCTAAACGCAGTAACGGAATACCAGGCACAGCCTTTGCCGGATCAGAACCTATTATTTGCTAAACTGAGTAAAGCTCATTTCTTCTCTAAGATAGATTTGAGCAAAGGGTATTATCAAATTCCTGTTTACAAAAAAGGAGATTCGACCATTGCTCGCGTTTAGCACAATGGAAAGTCATTACGAGTTTAACGTACTCCCGTTTGGCTTGAGTAATGCACCAGGAGTGTTTACTCGAATGATGAGAGCGTTATTAGCCCCGTTGCAACATCCGGACGTCCATAATTTCATGGACGACATCTTGATAGCGACAGAAACGTTCGAAGAGCATGTAAACGCTTTACGACTTCTGTTACAACGACTGGAAGACACGGGATTAACCGCAAGACCCTCTAAGTGTCAGATTGGATTCAAGGAGTTTGAATTCCTAGGGCATACCATATCGCACGGCTGTATGTTCCCTATCAAAAAGAACGTGGAAAAGTTGTGTAACGCGCCCAGGCCCGTTACTAAGAAAGACGTGAAGTCATTGGTAGCGCTGTGCGGCTTTTATCAAAGGTACATGAAAAACTGCTATGCCCTTAGCGCCCCCTTAAAAACAGACATGACAAAGAAGGGACACCCCGATAATGTGGTGTGGACTGCGGAGTGTGAGTAGGCCTTCATGGCGTTGAAAAAACATCTTACTCCCACACCCATCCTACAATTGCCCGATCTGACTAAACCCTTTGTTCTGCGTACGGACGCCAGTAACATTGGGGTCAGAGCCACCTTGCTGCAAGAAGGGATTAGAGACCCAACGACCCTCTTCCCGGTCGCTTACGCCAGTCGGAAACTAAACGCAGCTGAGCGTAATTACTCCACTAAAGAGAAGGAGTGTCTGTCACTCATTTGGGATATCACGAAGTTCCAAGCCTACTAGTATGGGGTAAAATTCGTGGTACAATGTGACCATTAACCACTCATGTTCCTGGCGGCGTCTAAGTCTTTAAACGGACGTCTCATGCGTTGGAGTCTTCTGCTCCAAATGTACGCTTTTCCCGTTGAGTACATACCGGGAAAGAAAAATGTGGGAGCTGACTATCTGAGTAGACACCCAGTAGAGGTAGGAGAGGAAAACTCTACGAGAGAGAGAGAACCCGAGAGATAGTAGAACCTATCGAGAAATGTCCGCCTATAGCTAGATATTCTATAAATCTCTTAAGAGAGGGGGTATCTGTGACGAAACGGGACGACCTCTATCGATTTAGGAAACTTATATTAGTGATTGCGTCCTTAAAAAACTGTCTGAGTCGTCCACGGGTCCTATACCATAGTTTTGTAAGTGTCACGAGAATGACCTCAGCCAATAATGCACTTTTTTGGAGTGCAAAATTGGCTCAGCGTCCATTCACGATGTACTGTCACAGCAAGATTTGGGCGCCGTCTGGTTTGTCCTAGGTTCGATTCCCAGTAAGTCTATCCTTCATATTTTCTTTTCTGTTGTCTAGTGTCATCCTTTATGTCCAACGAGTACCTGTTAATTACCTTTATTTATTTATTTACTTATTTATTGGTTAATTTCAGAAGATCCTCAATATTTTGTGCAGTCCCATTTATTGAAATCCTGCTTTTCTTCTGTCCTGGCATGTCTTAAGGTGTCGTCTTGACTCAATGGAGCACACTACCGGAGTCTAAACTTGTGCTACAATATAAGGGACTTTTTGCCCACGCCCTCCCAGCTTTCTACGCGGTGAAAGTCGCCAATCAGACGTAGTCTAGCTTAATATATTTTATCTAAACTAAGCAGATTCAAATGTTTGACTTCAGTATATATCATCCCTCCTTCTTCCCTTCCCACTTCTCGTGAAATTCTGCACGACACAGATACGTGCAAAACCCTCCCACATAAGGTATTAACGCTACCGCTTTTTAGATGACTCACGTCTGTATTTAATAACAAACATTCAGTTTAATTTGTTATCATCAATGCTAACAAACATTATCTGAGTCCACCCGTGTTATTGTTGCATAACATTTCAGCCGCATCGAAAGTACATTCACAGTTTATCTTTCGATTAACCATACGAGAAGTATAGATGCCAAGCTTGTTGAGCTAGTACGTTCACGCCTGTGTTTGTTTTACACAGGTAGGGTAGATTTATATGTCTGATTCCAGATGGGGTTGTTAACGATATCTCTACCTAGGATAGATCATGCGAAAATAACAACGCAAAACCTAAGTCATGCGTACCAATATGAGAGAAAATATGGGTAAGGAAGAAATGGATGGAAAGTGTAGTGGGTTTGATGGTATTGTATGATGGTGATATTACTAAATGTAATGTATGAGGCCAGCTGTGAAGGCTCCTGAGATAAAATGTAGTTGTGAATTGTCAGAAGGCCTTTCTTGCTACCACTACGACCTCACACTCAATTTTTTTTTCTTAATGAATGTAGCTATGTAAAATGTCTAGGGTAATGATGTGTAATGTGGTGTGATAGTTATAGATACACCCACAGATATTTAAGCAGACTAATAATATTTAACAAATATTATAATACACTGAACTAACTCAAGAGTGTAAAATTTTTGATAGAATTATATTACATTTATTTGTTCTGGATCAAGTTTTATGTTGACCAGAACTTTTTTTTTAAAAAAAGGATTTAAAAATTATGAAAGAAATGCATGGAATGTTACATAAGAAATGTAAGAGTGTACATATATAAGTACTAGACTAGTTAGTTTTATTAAAATGTTCTAGTAGTCATCTACTTGGGAGGATAGTTAATGCTTGTGCTGTTGGGGTGGCCTCATCACACCTGTCTATATTGACTACACAGTGTCCAGTGAATTGCAGGAATTTTATGGGGTATTAGTAACTAAAAGGCGTTGGTGAACTTCCAGCAGACCAGAGGCTCACTCAACTTGCATATGTAGCTCTGGTGCTGAAATCTGGTGGTCCCACCTCTCCGTGCTGGCGGGCAATAATAGTGGTCTCTGTCACAACGTACTGCACAGATACACTCGAGTAAAATCACCAACTGAATGGACACCGCCTTGTTGACAACTGAAACTCACAGTTCAGATTATGAATAAAGAACACAGAAATGCTAGCAAAACTCAGCTGAGCTGCTGGCTATAGTATGGCGTCCCTGAACTTATTTCACTTTCTTTCGTTTGGAAATCACCACACTTTAAAATACTGTGTCTATCATCGAACAACTATTGAGGAATGGCCCCACTTGCGCGTCTAAGCGCCGATAAAATGATTGTCTGTGGCCAATCACAGCCTAGGTTTATTTCAAATTCAAATTTCCTACCCTAAAGTCATTTCAGTCATGCTTCAGTCAAGTATGGATGTTTATCTGTTAGTCTGTCCGTCTCTACTTGTTTTTTTTTCAAAACGTACTTGATTTTTGAACCAACCTTTCTCTCCCCTCCAAAATTTTGTCGTTAAAAGTTATATTTAGACACAGCTCCCACCAATGTCCCTTCGCTTCCCTACTAAGTAGATTTGAACACCTGCGTCTCAAGGTCGTGTTTTTTTGTGCAAATAGCGACACTTTTTATTCCATACAGTCTGTCGCTGAGGTGAACAACACTGTCTTTTGTCATTATCTTCAATATTATCTATCCGTCTGTAAAATTAAGAACATATTAGTTCACTGCTCAGAATGGGCCATCCGGCCAGCTAATTTTTATATTCCTAACATTAATATTACGAAAAAGTTACTTTTTAATTTTTGTAATATTCCAAACATCTGCGTTCTGCTGCTGAATTCAAATCAAAGGCTTGGTATCGCAAAAGCGACCAATAAATGACTGTGGCGTAACATATCCAAGGTCCCTTCTGTCGAGTTCCTTACTTTATGTCAACTTGGGAAACGTGACTTTTCTCCGTTTCCCCCCCAATTGCGTCTCCTTAGCCTTTCTAGTCTCACGCAATCTTTCCAGTCATATTTTTTCCTTTTTATCCGCCGTTCCCCTCCTGTCTAGCTAGTCAATTTTTATGGAGGGTGATGACCCGCGGTCTGGGCGATCATGTACTATCAGCAGCCTACGCATTATCTTTTTATCCTTACATGTTATCTTTGGAGGTATTTTACCGTTGTATCTATGTCAATTTCACTACACATCTCCCCACTTGAAAACATGCCTATGGCAAGTTCCAAAACCAGCGATACACATAGGTAAAATTACTCCTCACGTCTGCCACTACTCTAATTTTGATCACAGGGGTGCCGACTGAGGAAATCTGCACCGACATTCAATTTACGGCTTGCATAAGCGACTGGTTTCAGTTCCCCATCAGGTGAAGATGATCTTTGCAACAAAGCCCCTCCTAGTCCTACATTACTTGCATCGGTTCTTAAGACAAAGTCCTGTGTCAAATCAGGCAGTTTGAGAATAGGCTTGCTAGTGAGTTTTTCCTTTAACTCTTGGAACGCTAGTTCACATTGTGCAGTCCAAATAATTTTATCTGGAAGTCCCTTGCGAGTCAGATCAGTCAGAGGAGCACAAATAGCGTTAAAATTCTTGATGTATTTCTGATAAAATCCGCATAACGACACAAATGATCGCACGTCCTTTTTTGTTTGCGGCCTAGGTGCTCTCTGCAGTTTTTCCAAGTTCTTAGGATCAGGGGTCATATTACCCTGATATACAGTGTGTCCCAAGAATTCCAACTCTTTGCATCCAATACAACATTTTGTTGGCCTAGCAGTTAAGTTCGCCTCCCGAAGTCTATCAAACAACATCTCCAGAGCTTCAATGTGTTCTTCAAATGTCTCTGTGGCGACGAGAATATCATCCATGAAATTCGTGATACATGGGTTATTCAGGGGATCCAACAATTTGCGCATCATCCTTGAAAACACACTCGGAGCATTTTTCAGTCCGAATGGTAGCATATTGAATTCATAATGTCCATCCGAAGTGCTAAAAGCCAAATAAGGTCTCACTTCAGGCTTCACTGGGATCTGGTAATAGCCTTTACTAAGATCCACCTTTGAAAAGTATTTTGCCTTGTTCAGTCTGGCAAATAACTGTTTTGTGTCTGGTAATGGATGCACTTGTCCTTCTGTGACAGCATTCAGTTTCCTGTAATCTATGCACAGTCTGTGTTCCCCAGACGGTTTTCTCAACAAAACGACACTAGAACTAAAAGATGATTCACTGTGCGAAATAATCCCCTCCTTCAACAAATACTCTATTTCTTCCTTCAATGCCTTTTCCTTCGCGAACGGAATAGAATAGGCTCTCATACAGATTGGGTTTGAGTCTACCAGTTTCATGTCATACTGTAGCAAATTTGTATGGCCTGGTTTATCTGTTAATACATCTGTATGTTCCTCCAGAACCTGTTGAACTCTCTCCCTCTGGTTTTTAGTCAGGTGCTTACTGACTTTTACCTGTGCTGCGGTTTCACAAGGATGTAATGGGTATTCATGTGAGGTGAGTGGTTCTTTTTGCATCTGGGTTGCAATAGCCAAGGTCAATAAGGGGGTGCTTTCCTGGAGTGGTCTGTCCAGATACTTCTTTAACAGGTTTACATGATAAACTTTCTCCTTCCCCTTTTTGTCAATTTTATAGTTTGTTCTAGACACCTTCTCTAGAACCGTATATGGACCTTGCCAACCAATTTGTAATTTATTCTGGCTTCCGGGTAGTAGAAGCAGCACCTTCTCTCCGACTGCCAGTTCCCTGTCCTTTGCCTTCCTATTAAAATATGCTGCATGTTTCTTCCTGGCTTGCTTCAAATTATCATTTGCCAGTTTCCATCCAGCTTTCAAACGAGTGGTCAGTTCGTTCACGTATTGATACGATGAGGTAACAGTCTCTTCCGCCTTCTCATCTGTCCAGGTCCTTAATAGAGCTTCTAATGGACCTTTTATTGACCTCCCAAATAGCAGAGTTGCGGGAGCCATCCCGGTTGAACTATGTGGTACCTCCCGGTACGCAAACAATGCGGCGGGCAGGAATTGATCCCACAGATCCGGTTTTTCGTGTGCCAGCTTTCTCAGGATAGAAATGAGAGTCCCGTTGAACCTCTCTACCTGGCCGTTCCCTTGTGGATGGTACGGACTACAATGAAAGTGTCTGGCTTGAAATAGCTTAAAAACTTCTTCCGTTAGTTTCCCCTTGAACTGAGAACCATTATCCGTCAAGATTTGATGCGGGAATCCTAATCGGGTAAATATTGTAAGTAGTGCCTCTGCTACATGTTTTGAATCAATTGATGGCAGGGCTACCGCCTCTCCCCACATAGAACAAGTGTCCACCAGAGTAAGGATGTAACTATTCCTCCTCTTGGTCCGAGTGAGAGGTCCTACAATATCCACTGCAACCCTCTCAAAAGGTGTTCCCACTATGGGCATTTCCCCTAGAGTTGCAGGAGCAGTCCAGTGCTTTGGAGCTACCCTTTGACATTCTGGGCAGGATTTGACATATCTTTTTATATCCTCCGTTATCCCTGGCCAGAAGTAATGACAAGCTATAGCTGTCCTGTGGCGCTGATCCCCATGTGACCACTGAAGGGAATCGCATGCCCGAGTTCCATCACTTTATCTCTATATGAAGTGGGAAGAACCAGCTGGTTGTGACCATTTGTTCCAGTTCCGGCCTTCCTGTATAAGAGTTTGTTCTTCATGAAATATTCCCCCTTGCTCGGAGGTGTGTGGCATTTGGGCAATTTTTTAAAACAGGGCTTGAGTGTCCTATCCTCAGCCTGCGCCTTCCTCATCTCCTCTGGATGAGCATTTATAGGTTCACCTTCTTCCTTCTTCTTCTGTGACCTGGTCTGCACTGTCGCCATGATCACAGGTTTCTCGGGATTCCCCAAGAAGACGTATCTACACCCCAATATCAGAGGGTAGATTGGTTCATCTATCACTGCTGCTCTGATTTCTCCCTCCACATGGCGAGTTTTCACCGTTATCCTTGCGATGGGAAGTGTCATGAGTGGTATGTCCTTAGTCGCCCCTTGTATTTCCACTGTTTCTGTGGTATACTGACTTGGGTCCACTAGGCTAGACTTCACAACTGAATCATAATCCAAACCTGTATCATAAAGGCACCTTATGGTGACCCCATTACAAATAACATCCTCACAAACTGGGGGGTGATAAGGTTCCTGTTGTCCATTAGGATTAACCTTTAATCTTCGCGTCCCCGACTTCATTGCAGCAATGTTTGAAGGTTTCCTTCTACAAAATTCGGTGTTATGGTTATCCTTCTTGCACCATTTACACCATCTTTTTCCTTGGTTCAACGGTTTTCTTTCATTGAACTTTTGGTCATTGAACTGTGAGTTTCTGTCGCGATAGTCATTTCTTGGCCGCTCAAAGTTTGTCCTACCTTTATTTCCCTGCTCTCTATTATCAAATTTATTAAATTGCTGTGGAGCTTTAAAATTGTCTATGTGCTTCTTTTTAGCACCACTTACCTCTGCCTGAGCTGCCTGATACCTCTCAGCAACATTTAAAATTTCCCCCAACTTCTCTGCACCTTGTTCCATGAGAAATTTTCTCATGTCTGGAGCCATGGACTCTCTCAATTGCTCAATCATGATCATTTCTTTGAGATCTTGGGTCTTCCCCAGAGCCGTCCATTTCTCCAAATAGGTTTCTAGTCTAGCAGAGAATTGGTGGTATGTCTCCCCAGACAACAGTTTGGCATTTCTAAATTTCTTACGATAAAATTCACCATTCTTCTCGTACCTTAATAACAAAGCCTGCTTTAACATGTCATAATTGTCTTGGTCTTCCCTGTTCATTTTGGCAAATACTTCATAAGAAGTACCTCTCAATCCCTGTGATAGCTTTAAACTCCACCTCTCTCTCTCTAACCCATATGTAGTAGCTAATAACTCAAAACGTCCTAGGTACCCCTCTATGTCATCGTCTTTTCCAACAAAATGGTCTAAATGAAACCCCATAGCTGAGTTTGAGGCTCCCAGACTGGGCGTAGCATCTGAGGCAAAAGGGCTGGCACCATTTTCAGGAGCCGGGCCTTGTAATTCCAGCTCCCTTAGTCGTAATTCGTGCTCCCTTTGCAACCTTCTATCTTCTGCCTCCCTTTCGGCAGTCAACCTTTTTTCTTCTGCCTCCCTTTCAGCAGTCAACCTTTTTTCTTCTGCCTCCCTTTGCTGTCGTTTTTCTTCTGCCTCCCTTTGCTGTTGTTTTTCTTCTGCCTCAATCTGCAGCCTCTTAATTTCTCTATCAGCCTCAATTTGTAACCTCTTCTCTTCAGCTACCTTTCTATCTTCCCTTTCAATATATTTATCACATTCAGCCGTTACATATTGAATTAAAATCTGACCATCCATTCCCATCTCCTTTGCGGTCAGCACAGCAGCTGATCGGAATTTTGCTAGCTCCGCCATACTTTTCAGACAATATAATAATATACAAGCTAAATCTCTAACCAGTAAATACACTAAGTACTTCTTATGACTATAGTCTAACTAATTCTAACTAACCAGTTAACTAATTAATTATCACTGGCTGTGAAGATTCACCAACTTTTATCTGCAGGGACACTTTTAATTTTAAAGGGAATTTCACAATTTTTTTCCCCTAATTTTATTTCTCCAACCAGGAGATCCTAATATTACTGTTGGGCTAATTATCCCTGGACAAGACCCCAATGTATGTAGTGGGTTTGATGGTATTGTATGATGGTGATATTACTAAATGTAATGTATGAGGCCAGCTGTGAAGGCTCCTGAGATAAAATGTAGTTGTGAATTGTCAGAAGGCCTTTCTTGCTACCACTACGACCTCACACTCAATTTTTTTTTTCTTAATGAATGTAGCTATGTAAAATGTCTAGGGTAATGATGTGTAATGTGGTGTGATAGTTGTAGATACACCCACAGATATTTAAGCAGACTAATAATATTTAACAAATATTATAATACACTGAACTAACTCAAGAGTGTAAAATTTTTGCTAGAATTATATTACATTTATTTGTTCTGGATCAAGTTTTATGTTGACCAGAACTTTTTTTTTAAAAAAAGGATTTAAAAATTATGAAAGAAATGCATGGAATGTTACATAAGAAATGCAAGAGTGTACATATATAAGTACTAGACTAGTTAGTTTTATTAAAATGTTCTAGTAGTCATCTACTTGGGAGGATAGTTAATGCTTGTGCTGTTGGGGTGGCCTCATCACACCTGTCTATATTGACTACACAGTGTCCAGTGAATTGCAGGAATTTTATGGGGTATTAGTAACTAAAAGGCGTTGGTGAACTTCCAGCAGACCAGAGGCTCACTCAACTTGCATATGTAGCTCTGGTGCTGAAATCTGGTGGTCCCACCTCTCCGTGCTGGCGGGCAATAATAGTGGTCTCTGTCACAACGTACTGCACAGATACACTCGAGTAAAATCACCAACTGAATGGACACCGCCTTGTTGACAACTGAAACTCACAGCTCAGATTATGAATAAAGAACACAGAAATGCTAGCAAAACTCAGCTGAGCTGCTGGCTATAGTATGGCGTCCCTGAACTTATTTCACTTTCTTTCGTTTGGAAATCACCACACTTTAAAATACTGTGTCTGTCATCGAACAACTATTGAGGAATGGCCCCACTTGCGCGTCTAAGCGCCGATAAAATGATTGTCTGTGGCCAATCACAGCCTAGGTTTATTTCAAATTCAAATTTCCTACCCTAAAGTCATTTCAGTCATGCTTCAGTCAAGTATGGATGTTTATCTGTTAGTCTGTCCGTCTCTACTTGTTTTTTTTTTCAAAACGTACTTGATTTTTGAACCAACCTTTCTCTCCCCTCCAAAATTTTGTCGTTAAAAGTTATATTTAGACACAGCTCCCACCAATGTCCCTTCGCTTCCCTACTAAGTAGATTTGAACACCTGCGTCTCAAGGTCGTGTTTTTTTGTGCAAATAGCGACACTTTTTATTCCATACAGTCTGTCGCTGAGGTGAACAACACTGTCTTTTGTCATTATCTTCAATATTATCTATCCGTCTGTAAAATTAAGAACATATTAGTTCACTGCTCAGAATGGGCCATCCGGCCAGCTAATTTTTATATTCCTAACATTAATATTACGAAAAAGTTACTTTTTAATTTTTGTAATATTCCAAACATCTGCGTTCTGCTGCTGAATTCAAATCAAAGGCTTGGTATCGCAAAAGCGACCAATAAATGACTGTGGCGTAACATATCCAAGGTCCCTTCTGTCGAGTTCCTTACTTTATGTCAACTTGGGAAACGTGACTTTTCTCCGTTTCCCCCCCAATTGCGTCTCCTTAGCCTTTCTAGTCTCACGCAATCTTTCCAGTCATATTTTTTCCTTTTTATCCGCCGTTCCCCTCCTGTCTAGCAAGTCAATTTTTATGGAGGGTGATGACCCGCGGTCTGGGCGATCATGTACTATCAGCAGCCTACGCATTATGTTTTTATCCTTACATGTTATCTTTGGAGGTATTTTACCGTTGTATCTCTGTCAATTTCACTACAGAAAGGAGCAGGAGAGAAAACTAGCACACACAGATAAAATGAAATGCCCGGTCATTCTGTGACATTCGAACCCCTTACTCTCATGTACAACATTCCTACATGACAACATAAGATATTGCCCTTTACATGTGATTTTGCAACTCCATAACTATATAAAGTCTTGCCACTTTCGTTGGTACTTGTCCTGTTTAAAACTCATTACTCCACAGATCTATCACTGATAATTTCTTCCAAGATGTTACTTTCTCATAATTGATTATCACAACATTCCATCAGCCGGAAGTATTAAATTGCAATCCGTGTCTTAATATTTAACAAGATTGTCATCTTCCTACACCCTAATGAAATCGGCTGTGTATTTGGCTACGTCATGCTTCCGAACTGACACTCTATCCCCTTTTTACAGTCTGTCATCCATATTGGAAAACCTGAACCACGTGGTTTGTGGCAATTATCTGCTACCGAAGTCCTCGTATGAAACGTTTGTTTAGTCAACCCGTGTCGCTACTTACTGATGCCATTTCTGTCGGGCGGAAGCTGTTACATAATTTAGTACACAAACAACGTCCTCCGGCACAATTAGGAGTCAATTTTGTTTCAGAAACAGGTAAAGCAGACATATAATAGTAAAGGGGGGGGGGGGGAGACAGGATTATGATAGACAACCTTGGTCGAGAAGAGCTAAACAATGAATACTGGAAGAATTAGCCCGTAAACAAAATGGTAGAGTTATAATGCCGGAGAGGAGTGAAGACCGGAAAAAGAGAAAAAACGTATTTCGTGACATTGACGTGTTTATTTTAATCGCCAGCATCAGATGGATCAAAGTCTACCTATAGTGACTAGTTTGGTGAAATCACCAGACTCACTGTGTACGCCAGACAGAAGCGTGGTAAATAAAAAGGTATTGTCTTTGCACAAGATGGCACTTTAGATAATGTGTTAATATTGCCATATTGCAACGCCAGGCTGTTGGTAAACAGGAATGTCAGAAGGTAACAATTGTGATATTGAAGCACGAGGTGTGACGTAATCGTTTCCGCCCAGACGTTTTTGTAATAAAAAAACTGAGACAGTAACACCTTGGTAGAGATTTACCAGACGTAATTTTTAGGATAGATCGGTAATACAGTGATTTTGGGAAGCATGCCAAGTAACACTGAAGTGGCAAGAACTTATATGGTAAAGGAGTATGTTCAGATAATTTTGGAAATAACATGTAAAGGGAATACCCTTTGTTGTCATGCAGTAAGGTTCATCATGATGGTGGGAGACAACCCACTACAAAATTAAGACGCCTAATTGTGGTTGGTTTGGTATGGGAATGCTAGACTAAACTACTTCTAATTAGATCTTTCCCCAACGAATATACGTGTGCGTAGGAGGAAAATAATTTAGCTTATAACCTAGAGCATTGTAAGATTGCTTTACTGCCTTCCACAATTGTCAAGGATAAATCATAAACAGCCAGGAACACGTCATAATTAAGACCCCAGAATATGACAGGCCAGAGTACTGGCAGTGAATTCTAAAATTAGAAAGGAGTAATTCCAGAGTCAACACTTTGCACCCCAAGTTCTAGAATCCTACTTCAAGTGCACCCAGTTAGACAGCTAACCCACCTCTAGGTCTATGGCATCTTAAACAGCGGCCCAACATATTACGGTCGTTGCCTGTGCAAAATGTCTGTAATTCGCCTCATATCAGGTTAAGTTGTAGGATGTATATTTTATCATTTTATAATTTGCATCTGACATATATCAACGGCTTGTTGTTGTACAGTTGTACATTGGGCTGGCAACCTCATCATGTCAAATAATTTGCCTCATGAACCGCCACTGCAATAGCTGGTGATTGTTTCGTGCGGGTTTGTACACGTGACGTATAATTGAAAAAGAGCCTACAGTAATCTCGTAGCGTTCTATGATTTGCTAGCAAAACCATGCATTTTCTGCCTGTATTTACTTACATAAGCGTACTTTTTCGTCACGCCTCTTTTCTTTGAACATAAGCAAACGAAGTGTTTACAAACTATCGTGACCTGCCCGTCATAACAGGTAGCGAATCAGGTTTATTTACCTCGTCTTCTCACGCGAGCTTATCTGTCAATCATACGATACCTGACAGACCGCACTTGAAAAAACACAGACCCTTTGAAGTTCGTACTCAGGGGAAGCCAGAAACCCCTGGGCTCTTTGATCTTCAGAAGCGGACATTCGTACAGAGAAAACCCGTTACACGTAATAAGTCTTTTGATGCCGGTCGAAAGGGCTCGACGGAAGACCGGCCGTAAGCCTTTATCTTGTAACTCTGTTTCTGATTCCTCGTTACACATAGTAACGTGAAAAGTAACCTCATCAATAGATCAGAAAAATATAATGATATAAAAACTGTGCTTTCTTAAACTTGCTATCAGTTGTCACTCAGAATTTTTGGATAGTCTAAGCACGCAGTTCTAGAACCATTTTGCTAAATGCGTTATTAGCAATTCGTGGGGATTTTTCATTCTGATTTCTGGTAATAGAAATTAGCGCTTACGTGTTTAAAAGTGTTAGCTTTTACCAATTAAAAGTGTTAGCTTTTATCATTATAATTCTTAGATTTTATGGCTGTTAAACTAGTGAAATGAAATAACGCGTAGCTATTTCATACCAGATGTTCAGTTATAATGTTAATTTTCACCACACGCTTTCTCACACAAGAAGAGACGGTTTTAGCTGACTGGTTTAATGCTAAGCGCGACCGATAGTGACAGAAAAGAATTCACGTTTTATTTCTTAGTGCGTATTTATTATAAGTGCCTATTATTTAATATCATACGACTAAACTATCAGACGCCGACCAAATTAATAGCTACTTAACGACCGGCGATAGTTTGTGATAATTGACATTGTACGCTGATCGTTAACCGCGAGCAGAGGGGGGGAGGGGGAGAGTCGCAAAACGCAATCCAACCTACACTCGCTAAGCGACGCGCGATAGGGTAGGCTAAAGACACCTGTGCCGTTTAACTTTAATCAGGACTGACGGAGTGGATAAGGGATCGTCTTGTCCCCGTCTGTATGTATATATATATATATATATATATATATATATATATATATATATATATATATATATATATATATATATATATATATATATATATATATATATATATATATATATATATATATATATATATATATATATATATATATATATATATATATATATATAGCTATAAAGAATAGTAGCATTTTTCCATAAATGTTTTCTTATATTCCTAGCAGATCTGATTAAGAGCGTCCAGCGGTCTTTCTTTTTTTACTGATTGGTTAATGTTGTCTTTTTCTTGGCTTGTGCGTCACCAAGTTCATTTGTGAGCTAGTATTTACCAACGATACACGAGAAACATTTTAACTTATAAGTTAAACTGGACTTACCAAATCCAGATATCTTTTCCAATTTTTACCAGCCCACTAGGGTGTACAAAATAACATTAATGTTCCCGACTTCTGACAGTCGTATTCAAGCGGATTTATCCAGATTTTACGCTGTGCAAGAATCGAAGCTATAACATAGAGTTGTCCGATAGGATTATCAATATCATCATTGGTAACATTTTTTTAGCAACCAGATGTTTCCCAATACTGGAAGTATTTTTCTCTTTGAACTGTGAACCCCAAGAGCACAGTCCTACATCAACTATTGGTGGTGACCTTTTGTTCATCCAGGAAAACAAAACTCCAGATTCGGCGTTCACCTCACTAGTCTTTATTTTTAGAGGATGGACTGCGGCCAATTTGGGAAGTGAAGCTGACATTTTATATATAATGAAGGAAATTTTATTTCCAAGGGATATCACCAAGAGTAGGTAAGTGTGAGTGGCCACTGTATGAAAGAGAGAGTGAATATTTTTTTCTTTGTTACAGGGAATTTATCAACATTAGATGTGCTTAAACTTGTTTACTTTACTGGGTAGCATAAAGTAGGAACTTGCTTACTTTACTGTCTACTCTGTAACATAGGGCAAACCTTCGACCTTTGTGTTATTAACTTTTTGGGATCTTTTCTCCATAAGGGGAGGGCACATTTATTCTGCTATTTCATATGTATATAAATCTGATTTTTTTATTTGATCTTTCTTTAGATATTTGGTGTTGTCAAGTTTAAATGATAATAAACAACAAAGAAACTTAACTTTGTGTATTAGTCAGACCTATACCCACGTAACCGTAGTTTTTTTCACGTTTGTGTCTTGTTGTCACATAGCTCTGTGTGTGTGTGTGTGTGTGTGTGTGTGTGTGTGTGTGTGTGTGTGTGTGTGTGTGTGTGTGTGTGTGTGTGTGTGTGTGTGTGTGTGTGTGTGTGTGTGTGTGTGTGTGTGTGTGTGTGTGTGTGTGTGTGTGTGTGTGTGTGTGTGTGTGTGTGTGTGTGTGTGTGTGTGTGTGTGTGTGTGTGTGTGTGTGTGTGTGTGTGTGTAGTTAAACTTATATTTATATGTATGAGGAGGGCAAGGTTGTCTTGTATTAAATTATAGTGGTGTAGATAGGCTGGAATAAAGAAACTTACTCATTCTAGAGACATATCTTTTTTCCTTTTTTTTTCTCTAACCAGCGGCACTCGAGCTTTCCAGCTCTTTTGGCCCAATGACATGTCATTGCGAGGCTGGGGGGTCAGTGGACTTTCCTTCCAATCCGGTCAGGAGCTTCGCTCCTTTCCATCCACACGGGATTTATGGAGAGGAGCCGTTCAGGTTATTCAGTCAAATTTCCGGTCGTAAACATTCCTTCAAACGCTGACGCCCGGGTTTGAACCATGAAAACCTGGTCGCCAGTACAACGCCGTAGCCATTACACACATTTTTCCTTAAACTACCACCCGAGAAATCTTTGTCTCGCGCCTTTCTCACGTACCTATCACCATCCACTCTACTCAGACGGGCCAAAAATAACTCACAACCTATCTGTACGACAATACACAAGGAACCAATAGGAGAGGTAGCCCCAGCCTCCATATGGAGCATGGAGTGAATGATGATATTATGGTGTATATATTTATTATACTAACATTTTAGAAAGGTTTATATGTACATTTATATACGTATAGAATATTTCATTTGTCGCCTCCCGCTGTCCAAAAGCACTTTCATCCGATTCAATGGATCCAAGTTTAATGCTCGGGGATAGGGGGGCAATTCTGAGGAAGAGGAAATGGTGGATGGAAGCAGACCCGATACTTAAAAAGAGGCATGTGTTTCCTCTTAGTTTATGGTACCATAACAATTGCCAACATTTGGAGTAGACAATAAGTGTCTTTAAAGGTATCTACCTTCACTCAAGATTACTCTAGACAGAGCTGTAAATAGAAGGATGGTGAACGATGTTGCCAGCTGTGGATGCTAGACGCTTGCATCAGACGGGTCTTGGAGATGCTTGACTTGACAGCCTAAGTAGTTACCCCAGCCTTGTTGCAAGGGACGTCCTGCTGCCCCATTATTTGACTCCTAAAGAGAAGGGCCAGTCCTAAACACCTCTGGAAATCATCTGTGACTGATCCCAAAATCAACGACAAATCATTTTCAACACCTGGCCAGATCAGTTCCAAAGTACTGGCCTAGCATATAGACCCTGTAATATTACCACCCAAATATTCTATGATGACAAAAGTTGCTTGTTTGCTTTCCTTGGTAAAATAAATCTATTTAATTTAATCTTGTTAACCAATAAGCGATTTTTAAACTTGGTATATGTAACTATAAATCTAGTTTTATTAATGACTGAATTAATGAGTGAATTTTATGTCTGCAGCCGTATGACTCAGTTTTCTTTTTTAAATACATAAACAAAAAAAGTTAGTAAATTAATATTTTGCTTAATTACCTGCAGCTGGGGGGTCCAAAAATACGAGTCGAAACATTTTCTCACAGAAGGAGCGGGGAATGATAAGTTTATAACGATTTAGATCAGTGTTTCCCAAACTTGTTCATACCACCACCTCCTTGACTCCCAGAGCATATCCCCAGAGCCCCCTCCATTTCGCCGCCTTACATTAAAAAACACTATAAAGAGTGGAAGACAAGAGAAACTGCTAATTTAAAACTGTGACAACTAATTGCTCTATTTGTTTTAAATAATAAAATAAAGCTACGTATATGCTTACTTATTAGTTTAATTTTTAATATAAAACTTAATAACGTAATCAAGTATAACCAACTTTCACCAACATCATAAGAGAGTACATTAGTAACCCACCACAAAATTTCTTTCACTAACACTGCTACGTAATATTTGAACAGGATAATGCAGTCAATTACCAAATATTCCCAGTACCCCTTGAAGAGGTTCTCATACTCCCAGGTAAGCGTACCCCATAATGGGAACCTCTACTACAGTGTACATGAGAAGCTAGGGTGAGCAAAGTTAGGGAGTAGCTGTGGGTTAGGGTTTGTTCAGGCTACGTTCTCTTTTAGGTGCTCGCCTCATGGCCTGATATAATCAAACCGCTTTTACATGTAAGTGTTATACAGGGTGTCCATAAAAGAATGTACCTATTTCTTATTTTTTTCACTTACTTGACCAGTGTCAAGTGTAATGTGTAACAATTACCGAATGCAACTCAACTGCGAAAGTTTCACTTGAAATACCCGCCGTGCGCATGAGCACTGTTTTTGCAAAATGGCGCCGACCAAACAACAGAAGGCGTGTTGTGTGGTAGAATATGCGAAAACGACGTCTGTTATCGCAGTTCAACGCAATTTTCGGCGACAGTTTGGGGTTGATCCACCTTATAAGAGTTCCTTTAAGCGGCAGAGTCAACAGACACAACGTACGGATCAGGGGTACAGAACACCTTCATGCAGTCATTGAGCATAATGGAGATTCTCCAAAGTTAAACGTCTTTGGTGCCATATCCAGAAGGAAGCTTTACGGGTCATTTTTCTTTGGGGGAAAAAAACGCTGCTGGACTCTCGTACCTGGACATGCTCGACAATTGGATGATGCCCCAACTTGACAAGGACTCGCGGGATTTCGTTTTCCAACAAGATGGAGCTCCACCCCACTACCATGTAGCTGCACCCCACTACCATGGAGCTCCACTCCACTACCATGTAGCTCCACCCCACTACCATGGAGCAATGAGAAGGTACCTCAATGAACATCTCCCACAACGGTGGATCGGTCGCAATGGTCCTGACGATGCAGTGTTACTGAGGTCCCCAGAAATGACACCATGTGATTTCGTTTTGTGGGGCTTCATCAAGGACAGAGTCTTTGTCTCACCGTTGCCTCGAGATCTGGTGGAGCTGAGAGAGCGGATCATTGAAGCCTTTGCTGCTGTTACAGGAGTCATGCTGATTCGAGTGTGGGAAGAAATGGACTATCGACTAGATATCTGTCGCGCCACGAAGGGTGCACATATTGAGTCTTTGTAATGTATGCTTAAAAACGTGCAGAGATTATCTTACTTTTGTGATAGAAAGCATCCTCCTACCACATCATGCGACCGAGAATACATTTTTTGAAAAGGGTACAATCTTTTTGTTGAACTTAGCCTGACAAATCCTTAACCACGCCCCCTTACTACTCAACGCCCCCCTGTTGCCCCTCTTTTCCCAAATCGCCCCCTTATGGATCCTTCGAATGCCACAGGGGAGCTATACCGCCCACTTTGGGAACCACTGGCTTAGATAATCTCAGTTGTGATCCTAGCCTTTCAGTAAATGACTGTGAGGCTCCCTCAAATAGAAGCATCATTCTTCTATTGATATCTCTGTCTAGAGTAAATCTTGAGCGAACCTAAATACTTTTGAAAACCCTCATCCTTTTACTTAAAGTCGGCCATTGTTGGACTACTACTGCAGAGCAAGGGAGACAACACCCGCGACACTGCTATATTTTTTTTTTTTTTTTTTTCTTAACCAGCGGCACTTGGGCTTTCAGCCCTTCGGCCCAATGACATGTCATTGCGAGGCTGGGGAACCTGAGGACTTTCCTTCCAACCCGGTCAGGAGCTTCGCTCCTTCCCATCCACAGAGGGTTTAGCACAGGAGCCGTTCAGGCTATTCAGTCAAATTTCCGGCCGTAAACATTTCTTCAAACGCCGACGCCCGGGTTTGAACCATGAACACCTGGTCGCCAGTACAACGCCGAAGCCATTACACCAGCGCGGCTCCCAACACTGCTATATAAATACGGGCTTTGATAACACACAAAGTAACGAGGTCATGATTGGGAACTCTTAAGGAGAAACGAAATATATCAAACATACTGAAGGAAGTAGTGATCGCAATTGTTTCTTTGTTCAGCCACTTCCAGAGTCTTCATGTCAGTTATAATCAGGCTTTACCTTCCCTTAGAGCACAGCCTTCAACTAAATCACACGACAAGGTTTAGAGATAGAACACCATCAGTTCTAGTTCTCTCCATCATCCTTAAATATTGTTAGGTATTTTTCCTATTCCCTTCTCATGGATTTTTAAATCTGTGTCTCTACGTATTTTAACTGGAGATTCCAGGACAACAACTGCATACAGTCAGTAACGGCTCGTACTTTCAAGGCTTTGTCTGAATCTTGTCATTGATAACAGACAACTTTTCCATCGTCGATGGTTGAGTTGAATTATTGCTTCGAAAAACTTGTTTATTTTCTACTAATACTTTGATCATTTGATTACACTATGTATATATGAACGAAGTGTTATCAACACGATAATGAGTGTTTTGATACTCCTTGTCTGTACTGACTCCCTCCATTGCTTGGGTTGTGTCGCTGTTGCTTCCGCGTAGAAATTAAACAGAAGCCAGTCTACATAAGACTGACCTTTGACCGGGTTATTTTTAGCAACGTCAGCCTCTATTTTTATTGTGACCGTTAAGTATAAGTATCGGTTTCTTATATTCGTCCATTTTTCTATTCGATGTCCAGCGTTTTGAATAGTCAGGAGTATAGCTTTTGGGTAGTTGAATGATTGTAGGATTGATGAGAAATGTATATCTTGGAGAATATGTATTGCATTTAATTGTTGCAGGATGTTTTAAGAGTGTATTCTTTAGAGGATTGGTGCTACATTGAATGAATGTAGGATTAATGAGAAATGAATACTTTGGAGAATATGTATTACATTTAATTGTTCCAGGATTTTTTAGTGTGTTCTTTGGATGATTTGTGCTACATTGAATGATTGTAGGAGTGATGAGAAATTTAGTCTATGGAGAACTTGTACTACAATTAACATTTGTAGGATTCATAAGAGGATTGGCATTACAGTGAATGATTGTAGGATTAGTGAGAAATTGATTTTTTGGAGCACTGGTATTATGTTAAATGTGCGTAGGATTAATAAGGAATTCATTCTTTGGAGGACTGGTATTAAATGTAATGGTGCGAAGATTAATGAGATGTCTTCATTGGAGGATTTATATTATATTATAGGCCTATTTAATTAATCTAAGACTAATTATAAGTGTAGTCTTTTGAGGACTGGTAAAGAATGTAACGTTTATAGACTTTATATAAACGTGTAGTCCAAGTAGGATTGGTTAATCCGACATTTGTTCATTGCAAGATCGGCATTAAACTTAGTGTTTGTGGGATTAATGAGAGCGTAATATTTGGAGGATTGGTGTTACACTTAATGTTTGTAGAATTAATTAAAAGTTCTATCTTTGGAGAATTTGCTCTACATTTAATATTTGTAGGATTAATAACAAATTGTACAGCGACATAGGTTCACAGCGACATAGGTTCACAGCAACGTGAGTTCACAGCAACATGGGTTCACAGAAACATGGGTTCACAGCAACATGAGTTCACAGCAACATGGGTTCACAGAAACATGGGTTGACAGCGACATGGGTTCACAGCGACATGGGTTCACAGCGACATGAGTTCACAGCGACATGGGTTCACCGCGACATGGGTTCACAGCAACATGGGTTCACAGAAACATGGGTTCACAGAGACATGGGTCCACAGCGACATGTGTTCACAGAAACATGGGTTCACAGCGATATGGGTTCACAGAGACATGGGTTCACAGAAACATGGGTTCACAGCGACATGTGTTCGCAGCGACATGGGTTCACAGCGACATGGGTTCACAGCAACATGGGTTCACAGCGACATGGGTCCACAGCGACATGGGTCCACAGTGACATGGGTTCACAGCGACATGGGTTCACAGCGACATGGGTCCACCGCGACATGGGTTCACCGCGACATGGGTCCACAGCGACATGGTTTCACAGACACATGGGTTCACAGCGACATGGGTTCACAGCAACATGGGTTCACAGCGACATGGGTTCACAGCGACATGGGTTCACAGCGACATGGGTTCGCAGCGACATGGGTTCACAGCGACATGGGTTCGCCGCGACATGGGTTCGCAGCGACATGGGTTCACAGCGACATGGGTTCACAGCGACATGGGTTCACAGCGACATGGGTTCGCAGCGACATGGGTTCACAGCGACATGGGTTCACAGCGACATGGGTTCGCAGCGACATGTGTTCGCAGCGACATGGGTTCACAGCGACATGTGTTCGCATCGACATGGGTTCACAGCGACATGGGTTCACGGCGACATGGGTTCACAGCGACATGGGTTCATAGCGACATGGGTTCGCAGCGACATGGGTTCGCAGCGACATGGGTTCGCAGCGACATGGGTTCGCAGCGACATGGGTTCACAGCGACATGGGTTCACAGCGACATGGGTTCGCAGCAACATGGGTTCACAGCGACATGGGTTCACAGCGACATGGGTTCACAGCGACATGGGTTCACAGCTTCGTAAGGTGTGCAATGGAAAATAATGATAATGAAGACGATGATAAATTGTTTCCGTTTGTTTGTTTGTTTGTTTGTTTGTTGGTTTGTTTGTTTGTTTGTTTGTTTGTTTGTTTGTTTGTTTGTTTGTTTGTTTGTGTGTTTGTTTGTTTGTGTTTTGGAATATTCACGATCTTTTTAGGAAATTGCGAAAATCGTTGTATTTGGGAAACTGGTGATACTTTAGTGCACATAGGATTTGCAAAGGTTCTGCTTTTGAACGATTGGTGGAAATTCTAATGTTAGAAGGATCGTTATAATTTTTTCTTGTTCTAACTGGTACATCGACTGATACAGTCTTGATATTATCTGTCGCGAGTTGAGAGCATATTTGAATTGTCCAAGTCCTCTTAATTGTTTTGCTCCGATCAGTTCTCTATAATTTTTTAGGGCCAGCCACTGTTAATATATTTTCTGTTCTCGCCTGCTATGCGACTTCCATCTTTTCATTTCTCGAATCACGGCTGTCTGTCTCTTTTCTTGTTTCGTCTGTTTCAACCTAGACCGCCAACAGACGGCTCGTCTATTTTTGATTTTGCGTCAACTTCTCATTACAAATTCCTGTGCGCTATGCCTCCGAACAGGGACTGTCAGGTTAGAATAACATTACATAATCTCACCTAGTCAGCGGAACGACGGCGCTTTGGTTGTCCACGGGGAACTTACGGGCCTCGGAACTCGAGATCATACTAAATTGTTTTCTTTAATCGGGGAAATGCAAATTCTTTGGGGATCCACATGTGCAAAACCAAGCGATGCAAGGTGTTAGGGGTTAGCATCATCTGATTGACTATAAAGTCTGAAAGTAAAAAAACATTAGATACACTACGTAAAAAGAACCCGCAGAAGCAGAATTAGACAGATCCTTTACCTGAGGCGAAGGGTACGACCCTTCTAGTTCTATTTGAATTCTTGATATCTCGGGGTGAGTTAAGCACTTTTAAATGGAATAAATGCTTAGTTATTAGTGTATATAAAATTAATAGCAGTAACTTACATTTTTATGTGTGACAACTCGCTTACCCAATAATTCAGTAATTTGAAGGACACAATCTAGCCATAGTAATTCCATACGTGAAAGCTAACTGATGCCTTTTCTGATTACGCGACTCTTAGTTTTTCAGTGGTTATTGGGTAATCATCTAACTAAAAAAAACTGATAGACTTTGGGAATTAGACCTATTTCATAAATCTTTATAGTGACGTTTGTTTGCTAAAAACAATTGAATTATCGAGGGTAAGTCATTTTTTGGAAAACGTTTTAGGCGGAAAGGAACCACGGAATATCTATATTTTTAGTTGTTGTAAATAACTTACAAGGTAGTTCTAGAGTTGTAACCACCAGCCAGTGACAGAGTATTTCTATAATATGTAATGTTACAGTGTGCCTTTGGGAAAACCCTTATGGCCATTTGGTTGAGAACACGCCCTTCGAGGTTACTGGAAGAGTGATAAGATGTACAAGTGTGTACAAATAAGGTTATTCTATGGACGCTGCATGGAAACACTGTGGGTGAGAATTAGTATTGTGGAATTAACAGTAGGACTAACTGTATTAAAGGGATAACATAAGGACTTGCCTAGCAAAACAAAACCCCTATATTAGGGGTGAATAAATGTTAACTATAAATCTATGATATGATTTGTACTTTGCTTTAAGGCAATGTATGTATATTTGTATCAGTTCCAGAGCATAGTGCCGTAACACTGAAGCAAGCACACTACGGAGAGAACGCATCATTCTTATACCTCACTTGCAAGCAAGCAGCTGTGAGACGTAAGCTGTCATTACATAACTACCTGAAATCACCCACTGCCCTAGTCCACCAAACGAGTGGAAACCTTTGGATAACATTCACTGCAGTATAACCGTGGTAAAACACAGCCAGACGCCACCAAATCATGTGCAGTAGTGGTTCACTACCCACCATTCATCATATGTCAGCTCATATGGGTATCTAATATCTCATCTTACGCAGGATTTGTAGCGCATATAAAATCAGGTGCCTGTATGGTTTCTCGGAATATACATAGTTCCACACAGACAGAATAATAGTCACAGCAGTCCCCGCTGGTGGTTCAAACTTGCATGACGGTCAACATTTTAGCGGCACAGGAAAGCAGGTCAACTTTGGGAGTAGCAGTTTGGTTTTTCCAGGCTCACCGATAGAGCAGCAACCATTGGATTATTGACATACATCCCAGGATTGAGAACATACGTTGACCCGGTGAACGGTTTGTCGTGGACTAACTTTGTGTTGTATAGACATTTTGTCTGTTGTGTGTCATTTCAATTGTGCTCTGGTTGTATGAACTTAGTGATTGTTTACTTTTATGTGATTTAATATTGATGTTTCGTGACGTTGGATTTACTTGGTATATTTATAATCCACGGAGATTTTTGTGTGTATGTAACAAATTTAATCTTATTGGTTAATGCGCTTGTTCGAGACCTTCATCCATATCTATTATTAAGTGACTTCGTAAGCTCTTACTATTTCTCTGTCTACTAGTGAGAAAGAAGAGAGAGCGAGTGAAACTTAAAAATATATAAGTGAGTTGTGAAGCTTGGAAAGATAGATTGATTTAATAGATCGTCTTCTAGGCTTCTCTTACGTTTCTCCCACTGACGCACATTATCTGTTTTCTGCTATAAATCGTGTAGTTCACTAGATTTGTCTAACCATTTCTAACCTTAACTCACGACATTGTCCAACGTGCGTGTGTAGAGATTTATCTGTATGTCAAGTTTTCTGTCTTGAGCTTTCAAAAACAAAATGACATTTCTTGTTTCCCTGTCCGCTGTCAAGCCACAGTGAGATTCTTTTATCCGCTTTCTGATTATTATTATTTTTTGCGGGTTGGGGGGGGGGGGGGGGGGGGGGGGCGAGCAAGGGTAAAGAATGTTGAATGTAATAACGTGTACTAGACAAGTGTCCAGAATATGTTGAGCAGGGCAAAGTTCGTTTCCAGATATTTTCAGTGCTGTTGGGAACAGCCGATATGTTGTGAGAATGAAACATTATTGGAACGTTTATTGTGAAGATCATAGTCTGTTACATCACTTTAAGGCCACATCGTAACCGCCCAGTTTTTTTTTTTCATAGCGTGTATCGTAAGAGTCGTTTCTGTTTGTTACACTCATTGAAAGACGACAAAACAAAATCAGGTAACAATGCCACTGTTACAGGTGGACAAACTTTGACAGGACCGATCTTTCACTTCCTGGTTGTATGGTTTGGTTTTGGTGTCAAGGACCTTCTTCATTGCACGCGGACAACTCCATCAGTTCTCCGATCTCCTCCCTTAGATCAAATAGAGGAGGATCTCAGCACAAGTCACGAACTCCGTAGCACAGGCGAGAATCCTAATCTGTGTATATAGGAATCACACATTCTATGAATATGTGGTAGGTAGGTTTCTCTTCTTAAATATTGCCAGGGCAGCGGCCTAATGGCCTACTCTTTGTGATCTCCAACTGCCGTGAGATTTTTAACGTGCACAACTTGCACACGGGACCTTCGATTTTTGTCACCCTTATCCGACAAGGCTAGGCATCCGATCTCACTACCCAGGAGACCAGGGGGGGGGGGGGAGTATGACATCATTAGGACCACTGGTTCTGAAAAAAATGTCCATACTTTACATTCCTTCTTCTGGGAATCGAACCCGGTACCTTTAGAGTTTGAGACGGACGCCATACCTCTCTCTTAGCCACTCCGACCAACTCCCTTGTTGTATGATGAAGTGCTATCTCCAACCTTCCTTACATTAGCACAGACCAGAAGAGGACGCACTCACGTCAAACAAAAATAATTATCAATTACAGCTGATTAAAACTGATGTCTCTAAATCGTCATCTACGCCTGTTGTTAACATTCTGTTATTGTTCACACTTCTCCCCACTTATTAAATATTTGGGTGAACCACCACCCACTGTACGAACACATTCAGGATAAAATACATTGTCCCAGTCTTAATGACCATTGACCGCTGATGTAGAATTTGGCAAGTCTTTCTGGCGCCAGTTCACCTCCTTAATGCTAGCGTGTCCTTATCTCCTACAAGCTGTCTATTGACAAGGCCAGAACATCCTTCATTGATCTAGGTCCGGAAATTGTTATCAAAGTTGAGTGCTGTAGAAATTTGGCATCAGATGTCCTAGAACTGTGATCAAGTTTGGTTCCATTGATTTCTGCTCTAAACTTGTCGAAAATCGTGAACTTGTTGTAATTTTGTTAGAGGACAACCAGGGTAGGAACATTTAATTTTTTAACTCGGGGCCCTTGAAATGATTGGACTAAGGTGTGAGACCTTGTCAGAACGATCTTATTAAGGTGAGAACACTGTCAGACGCGGACTACAGGGGAAAGTTGTCACATAGGGTTGAATGTCTGGTGATTTAGCCAGTGGCGGACCATAGTGGAAACATTTTTAGAGGATGACTGTCATTGAAGAACCTTCAGTTTATGTCTTAAGTATAGATACGCCCACTTAAGTAAATGAATATCTATCGCTTTTTCATGTACCACTAGAAGATACTAGAAAATGAAAATACTAAATGAGAGGTCACAGCAAGTTACACGGGAGATAACAAATACAATGAGAATACATGCAGGAAATGTTAAATAGATTGTACTGGAAGAAACGCCATTACAAGATGTAAAATGATACACATACCTTAGCAACAATGTAGACAGTTGGAGGAACAGACATTGATATCAAAATAAAATACTAAAGGCCAGAGCAGCTTTCATTGCATTGAAGAAATATATGAGGACCACAAGAAATGGGGTCCAATACAAAAAATCAGAACTTGCAATTCAAACGTCATTTCTGTCCTATTGTATGGCTCTGAAACATGGACAACTACAAAAACAACAACCAAAATAGCTACAGATTTTCATAAATTGATGATTGTGTAGAATAAAAGGATTAAAATGGTATGACAAGATCAGTTATATGGGACTGATGACAAGATCCAGGCAAGGGCCAATGGAACACGAGATGACAAGAACCAGGCACGGGCCAGTGGAACAAGAGATGAGACGGACGGGACATACATTGAGGACACCTGTTGATAGCATTACAAGGTAGGTCCTTGCTGTAGAATCCCGACAGTAAGAGAGGTAGAGCAAGACTAAAGAAGACATGGAGAAGAAAACAGGAGACAGACTTGAAGAAGACGTGGATGGACCTTAATGGCACGTGACAGGGGAGACTTGCTGTAAGTTTGTTGAAGGCCTATGCTCCTTGAGATTTTGAAGGACGACGAATGAAAGAATAAATTAAAAGATAATCGATAACGAGAGAAATAACAGATTTGACTTCCGAGGGGCAGATAGAAATTTCAAGGACAGTGTGAGTCACGGCATTCACCCGGTATTATTTGTGTCAGTGTGTGTGTTTTTTTTTAAATAATTAATATGTTGTTACGTCCTTTTTCACCCTGGGTATTTTAAGAGTGTAGGACTTAACAGTATTGTGTGTTGACACAAGTCTAACTGTTATTAAAAGGATACGCATCAGCGTAATTAAGTATGGTTAATAATGTTTAAATTAGTTGTGCACGAAAGAGCACATATTTGGTGCGGTATTAAATTTAAGGGGTTGCTAATGATTTTTTATGACGTAGTGAGGAGAGACCAGTCAGAGGTTGGTCTGTATTATTTGATGCCCCAGTCTATGGGTATACGTTTGATAATATATTAATTACCTTCCAGAAGGAAGTGTTGGCAGCTTTGCTACTACCGTAAGTGAATGCTGGATGCATTGTTGTATAATGCTAGGATAATTTAGTCAGGGCTTCGGCGATGTGATATTCCACTGCTAGTGAGGACTAAACTGATGATGTTGTTATTGTTTTATGAAGAGAGACTGACAGTCTTGTATACGTGTCTTGGAAGGAGGAAGTTCAAGTACGTACGTAAAATATATATATACAATACCCTTGCCGTCAAAACGGACTACGGCAGGTTGTAGGAGGTCAATCAAGTCCATCACCTATGTCGTGAGAAATTCTAATCCACATATATAAATTAAAAAGTAAATGTAAAGCCTAACACATAAATTCAATAAAAGGAAAGAAGAATGGTAAAGAACAGTGCTGTCACAATGACGGTACTCGAGATCCCCTTGTTTTCTACTTCGTCTGCAAATTGTAACGTTTCACGTTGATAGTAAAAGCCTACTGCAGCATACACGCGTTTCCACAACACAATAAAACGTGTACTGCCTTTCTAAGAAAAACCTTGAGATACGCAAGCTGACCTATATTTAATATTCCATTCATGTCATTTTATACACTAAGTTAACATAAACGAAAAGACAGATGAACTTAGGATAGAAAGAAAGGGGGGGGGGGCTGAAAGCCGGAACGCATGCAACACTAACACGCGTCTCGCTATACAATTACTGCCATCACGCGTGTAAGACCACATGCACTAACTTTTTTTCAAATCGACAGTGAAAAAAAAACAACTACACGACTATCCTAGAAAATACATATTTTGAACGCAGCCACTTAGCTCCCTTAATATTGTATATTTGGGTTCCTTAGGACTTGCTGACAAATAATATGTTAAGTGTTACGCAAATAGTCTAGGAATTAACAAATTATAGCCAAAAGAAATAGTGAGGGTGTCAGACAACACCAAAATCAGAATCGCTCAGTGGCAGATTTGAAACCACCATTGTACGGGAAATAGGTCCCCATGTTAAATCCTATTTGATTGGATAGAAGTACATGTAAGGCTAAACACGATTAGTCGGGCTACAAATACTATCTTTTGTTGTTAGGGGAGACGGAAGGAAGGGTACTTTTTTTCAAACGCTTGTGTAAACATGGCACGATTGGTTAGACCCGCCAATATAGTCAATTAGAAGCGTCAGTTTAGCACCACATTTTCAAATAAACTTACTAAAGAACCAGTGCGTTGAGCGCCAGTGCATATTTTTCTAAATAAAAGCCTGGGACATCGGCAGATCGAAATTGTGCTATATTCATTGCCAGTCAACGTAACTGTGTAATAATTCCATGAATTGTGGTAAGCTTGAAATATTTGATATCTTTTTAATGAATATTGAATGTAAATTGATAATTTATGTCTGTATATGTGTGTGGTTCAGTAGCGAACATGAGGCAAAGCCTATATAGTGCTCCAACCTGAACAGAAGGTGTCGGAGAAAAGTAAAACTGCATGGAATTGCCAAACAGTACACTGACACCTATCTTATTGACTAGAAAGAACTAATGCTGGAATTGCAGAGGCGTGGTAACCATTAGGGAGGAGTATACTGGTGTAAATTGTTTCAGATGAAGCTGGCAGTTGGCCTACCGCTCTGAACTCAGTGTTTGTTATGTATTGTGTTCAGTCTGGAAATAGATTATAAATTAGTTATGAAATAGGAGGTACAACCTTCTTGTTTCAGGGACCGTGGTCCTAAAGTTATTGAGCAGCACCTGGTCTGAGCTTTGCTGAATCTAGAGGCTGACAGCATACTCCTGGGTCCAGATAGCGACCAGTGAGGTGTCTCCAGAACACAGGGAAGCTATCGAGCAGAGGAGTCTTTTCCTGCCGCCATCACGAAAGTTAAGCCTCTGTGGCCAGAGGAGCTCAACATTATGTGTCCCCTCAAAAATTGACATTATAGTAAAACAGAGGGACAATACCTTGTTTAAATTGACAGGAACTGTGAATTTTTCCCCATACTATTTCCAAGATAAACAAACACTTGAAGTCATGATGACAAATAACAACATAGCTTGAAAAACAAAACCAGTATTACCTCATAGTACTACTACTCAACTGACACATATAGGATAATATTAATAAAATATGTCACTACAAGGTTCATATTTATAAATTCTGTACATATAAATTGTGATTACATTTGAGTGTGATTCCTGGTTCACTTTGTAGTTGAATCAGGATATATAATAGTGAAAGTAATTAATACATATATATTTGAAACTTTACCAGTGACTCATTTAAGATAGTCTTATAGAGTGTTAAATGTGTGTGAGTGTCACAGTGTTGTCAAGTGTGGTGGAATAAATTAAATTGTTTATCTGTCTGTTGTTGTTGTGACTTACACTTCATCATTTACATAACCCTAGACATTCAACGTAGTCATCACAATATTCCAGAATAATTCTGACTGAGGTATAAATGTGGTAACAAGTAAGGTTATCTGTAAAACACTACACCTATTAGATACAGATACCTTCACAGCTGATCTCAGTCAATACACTAAGTCCCCTATAAGTATTTATATCATCCCACTTTACCACATATATTGGGGTCTCGCTCCCGGGATTTTGAATCTTTCCCTATTAAAAATATTGGGGGTAATTCACTTCAGGGAATAATAGAAATTAAAAAGGTATCCTTGGGTGAAAATAAATAACGTTGAGCTCTCAGTGCCTGTGGTGTTTTTGGATAAGTAATTATAGATTGTATTGTTTAGTTAGACATTACATACATTTACCTGTTAAAAAATGGCCGACTTGGCAAAATTTCGATCTGCTGCTGTACAGACTGCGAAAGAGTTAGGAATGGACGGGCAAATTATGATTGCTTATGTCACTGCTGAATGTGACAAATATATTGAACGGGAAGAAAGAAGATTAGAAAAAGAGGCCGAAAGAAAGTTAGAGGCTGAAAAGGAAATTAAGAAGATACAATTTGAGGCTGAGGCTGAGACTAAGAGGTTGCAGATTGAGGCTGAGGCTAAGAAATTGGAAGCAGAAGAAAGAAGATTGACTGCAGAAAGAGAAGAGAAGAAATTAGCTGCAGAAAGGGAAGACAAGCGATTAGCTGCAGAGAGGGAAGCAGAAAAGGAGGAGAAGAGATTACAAAGGGAACATGAGTTACGACTAAGGGAGTTTGAGTTTCAAGGCCATGCTCCTGAAAATGGGGCCAGTCCCTTTACCTCTGATGCCACTGCTAGTCAGGGAGCCTCAACCTCAGCTATGAACTTTCATTTAGATCATTTTGTTGAGAAAGACGATGATATTGAGAGCTATCTAAATAGATATGAACTATTAGCTACCACGTATGGGTTAGAAAGAGAAAGGTGGAGCTTAAAGTTATCTCAAGGGCTTCGTGGGGCAGCTTATGAAGTTTTTGCCAAAATGAGCAGAGGTGATCAGGAAAATTATGACATGCTAAAGCAGGCTCTTTTGTTAAAATATGAAAAGAACGCAGAATTTTATAGGAAAAAATTTAGGAATGCTAAACTACTGTCAGGTGAAACCTATCACCAGTTCTCTGCACGGTTAGAGACATACTTGGAGAAATGGACTTCTCTGGGGAAAACCCAAGATCTTAAGGAAATGGTCCTTATAGAACAATTAAGAGAGTCCATGGCTCCAGACCTGAGAAAGTTTCTCATGGAACAAGGTGCAGAGAGGCTGGGTGAGTTGCTAAATGTTGCAGAAAGGTATCAAGCGGCTCAGGCAGAGGTATCAGGTAATAAAAAGAAACAGGTGGATAATTTTAGGGCACCACAGAACTTTAATAAATTTGATCCTAGAGATCAAAACAAAGGTAAGCACCAATTTGATAGGCCACGGTATGACAATAAAAATAAAACCCCACAATTCGATGAAAGGAAATATGATGAAAGAAAATCTTTCAACCAAGGGAAAAGGTGGTGTAAAAATTGTAAGATGAACAATCATGACACTGACCATTGTAGAAGGAAACCTCCTCATTGTGCTGCCATGACATCTGGAAAAAAAGGAAAAAAAGGTCAAACCTGCAGAACTACAGGAACCATACCACCCCCCAGTGTGTGAAGATGTCATCTGTAATGGTGTCACTATAAGGTGTTTATATGATACCGGTTTAGATTACGATTCCGTTGTGAGTTCTCACCTGGTGCAGGCCGATCAATACACCACAGAAACAGTGGAGATTCAAACTGCAACCAAGGATGTAGCTACCATGACACTTCCCGTCGCCCGGATAAAGGTGAAAACGCGATATGTGGAAGGAATCATAAAAGCAGCAGTGATAAATGAGCCAATCTACCCTCTGATATTGGGGTGTAGATATGTCTTCTTGGGGAATCCCAAGAGACCTGTGATATTGGCAACAGTGCAGACCAGATCACAGTCTAAAAAGGAGGAGGATAATCCAATAAATACTCATCCAGATGAGATGAGGAAGGCACAGGCTGAGGACAAAACACTCAAGCCGTGTTTCAAGAAGTTGCCCAAAACCCATACACCTCCAGGCAAGGGAGAGTTTTATATGAAGAACAAGCTGATATATAGGAAGGCTGGATCTGAATCCAATGGTCACGGACAGCTGGTCCTTCCCACTTCATATAGGACTAAGTGTTGGAACTAGGGCATGCGATTCCCTTCAGTGGTCATATGGGGATCAGCGCAACAGGACAGCGTATAGCTTGTCACTATTTCTGGCCAGGGATAACTGAAGATATCAAACGATATGTAAAATCCTGTCCAGAGTGCCAACGAGTAGCACCTAAACATTGGACTGCACCAGCAACTCTGGGGGAAATGCCCATAGTGGGAACACCCTTTGAGAGAGTTGCCGTGGATCTTGTGGGACCTCTCACCCGAACCAAGAGAAGGAACAGCTACATTCTGACTCTGGTGGACACTTGTTCTATGTGGGGAGAGGCGGTAGCCCTGTCATCGATTGATTCTAAACATGTGGCAGAGGCATTGCTTACAATTTTCACAAGGTTAGGCTTTCCCAATCAAATCTTGACTGATAATGGCTCTCAGTTCAAGGGGAAACTAACAGAAGAAGTTTTCAGGATCTTCCAGGCCAAACACTTCCATTGTAGTGTGTACCATCCCCAAGGGAACGGCCAAGTGGAAAGATTTAATGGCACGTTGATGTCGATCCTGAGAAAGTTGGCACACAAAAAAACCAGATACATGGGATCAGTACCTTCACGCCGCCCTCTTTGCTTATCGGGAGGTACCCCATAGTTCAACCGGAATGGCCCCGGCAACATTATTATTTGGAAGGCCAATAAAAGGTCCACTGGAAGCGCTGTTAAGAACGTGGACTGATGAAAAGGCAGAGAAAAACATTACATCCTCATACCAATATGTGAATGAGCTGACCACTCGTTTAAAAACTGGCTGGAAACTTGCCAATGAAAATTTAAGACAAGCCAGGAAGAAACATGCTGCTTATTTCAACCGGAAGGCTAAGAACAGAGATTTGGCTGTGGGAGAGAAGGTACTGCTTCTTCTGCCCGGTAGTCAGAATAAGTTACAAATTGGATGGCAAGGTCCATATACAGTTCTAGAGAAGGTGTCTAGAACCAATTATAAGATAGATAAGAAGGGGAAAGAAAAAATCTATCATGTGAATCTCCTGAAGAAATATTTGGAAAGAGAACATCAGGAAGAGACACACTTGTTGACCTTGTCCATTGCCATGGAGATGAAAAAGGAACCACTTTCATCATTTGAATATCCATTACATCCCTGTGAGACAGCGGCACAGGTGAAAATCAGTACACACTTAACGAAAGAGCAAAAGAAGAGAGTACAACAGGTTCTAGATAATCATGCAGAGGTGTTAACAGACCGACCGGGGCATACAAACTTATTGGAATATGATATGAAACTGATAGACCCCACACCTGTTTGTATGAAACCCTATTCGATTCCTTTTGCTAAGGAGAAAGCTTTGAAGGAAGAGATAGACTATTTGTTGAAGGAAGGAATTATTTCACACAGTGAATCTTCGTATAGTTCCAGTGTTGTACTTTTAAGGAAACCCTCTGGAGAACATAGACTCTGTATAGATTACAGGAGACTGAATGCTATTACAGAAGGACAGGTGGATCCATTGCCGGATACAAATCAGTTGTTTGCCAGACTAAATAAAGCTAAATATTTCTCAAAAGTGGATCTGAGTAAAGGATACTATCAGATTCCAGTAAAGCCTGAGGTTAGACCATACCTAGCGTTTAGTACCTCAGAGGGACACTATGAGTTTAACAAGAATTGAAGGAAAAGCTCACAAGTAAACCTATTTTGAAATTACCTGACTTAAGTCAAGAATTCATAGTAAGGACGGATGCCAGTAATATTGGGTTAGGTGCGACTCTGCTACAGAAATCAGATGCATTGGATGGGGAATTAAGCCAAGTGGCATATGCTAGCAGAAAGTTGAATAAAGCTGAAACCAACTACTCAACTAGCGAAAAATAATGTCTTGCAGTAATATGGGCGATAAAGAAACTCAATATTTATCTGTATGGGAAGGCATTTAAGTTGCAAACGGATCACAAACCCTTGTCGTTTCTAGCGCAGGCTAGACATGAAAATTCTAGATTACTCCGTTGGTCATTACTGATGCAGCCATTTGAGTTTAGCATAGAGTATATAAGTGGAAAAACAAATCTGGGAGCGGATTTTTTAAGCCGCCATCCGTGTGATGAGAATCACCCTAAGCCCCAGGAATAATACTAAATTTCTCTATGTGTATATAGAATTATAGACTGACATATAACGTCTGTTTTAAGTGGGGAGAATTTGTCGTGAGAAATTCTAATCCACATATATAAATTAAAAAGTAAATGTAAAGCCTAACACATAAATTCAATAAAAGGAAAGAAGAATGGTAAAGAACAGTGCTGTCACAATGACGGTACTCGAGATCCCCTTGTTTTCTACTTCGTCTGCAAATTGTAACGTTTCACGTTGATAGTAAAAGACTACTGCAGCATACACGCGTTTCCACAACACAATAAAACGTGTACTGCCTTTCTAAGAAAAACCTTGAGATACGCAAGCTGACCTATATTTAATATTCCATTCATGTCATTTTATACACTAAGTTAACATAAACGAAAAGACAGATGAACTTAGGATAGAAAGAAAGGGGGGGGGGCTGAAAGCCGGAACGCATGCAACACTAACACGCGTCTCGCTATACAATTACTGCCATCACGCGTGTAAGGCCACATGCACTAACTTTTTTTCAAATCGACAGTGATAAAAAACAACTACACGACTATCCTAGAAAATACATATTTTGAACGCAGCCACTTAGCTCCCTTAAATTTGTATATTTGGGTTCCTTAGGACTTGCTGACAAATAATATGTTAAGTGTTACGCAAATAGTCTAGGAATTAACAAATTATAGCCAAAAGAAATAGTGAGGGTGTCAGACAACACCAAAATCAGAATCGCTCAGTGGCAGATTTGAAACCACCATTGTACGGGAAATAGGTCCCCATGTTAAATCCTATTTGATTGGATAGAAGTACATGTAAGGCTAAACACGATTAGTCGGGCTACAAATACTATCTTTTGTTGTTAGGGGAGACGGAAGGAAGGGTACTTTTTTTCAAACGCTTGTGTAAACATGGCATGATTGGTTAGACCCGCCAATATAGTCAATTAGAAGCGTCAGTTTAGCACCACATTTTCAAATAAACTTACTAAAGGACCAGTGCGTTGAGCGCCAGTGCATATTTTTCTAAATAAAAGCCTGGGACATCGGCAGATCGAAATTGTGCTATATTCATTGCCAGTCAACGTAACTGTGTAATAATTCCATGAATTGTGGTAAGCTTGAAATATTTGATAACTTTTTAATGAATATTGAATGTAAATTGATAATTATGTCTGTATATGTGTGTGGTTCAGTAGCGAACATGAGGCAAAGCCTATATAGTGCTCCAACCTGAACAGAAGGTGTCGGAGAAAAGTAAAACTGCATGGAATTGCCAAACAGTACACTGACACCTATCTTATTGACTAGAAAGAACTAATGCTGGAATTGCAGAGGCGTGGTAACCATTAGGGAGGAGTATACTGGTGTAAATTGTTTCAGATGAAGCTGGCAGTTGGCCTACCGCTCTGAACTCAGTGTTTGTTATGTATTGTGTTCAGTCTGGAAATAGATTATAAATTAGTTATGAAATAGGAGGTACAACCTTCTTGTTTCAGGGACCGTGGTCCTAAAGTTATTGAGCAGCACCTGGTCTGAGCTTTGCTTAATCTAGAGGCTGACAGCATACTCCTGGGTCCAGATAGCGACCAGTGAGGTGTCTCCAGAACACTGGGAAGCTATCGAGCAGAGGAGTCTTTTCCTGCCGCCATCACGAAAGTTAAGCCTCTGTGGCCAGAGGAGCTCAACATTATGTGTCCCCTCAAAAATTGACATTATAGTAAAACAGAGGGACGATACCTTGTTTAAATTGACAGGAACTGTGAATTTTTCCCCATACTATTTCCAAGATAAACAAACACTTGAAGTCATGATGACAAATAACAACATAGCTTGAAAAACAAAACCAGTATTACCTCATAGTACTACTACTCAACTGACACATATAGGATAATATTAATAAAATATGTCACTACAAGGTTCATATTTATAAATTCTGTACATATAAATTGTGATTACATTTGAGTGTGATTCCTGGTTCACTTTGTAGTTAAATCAGGATATATAATAGTGAAAGTAATTAATACATATATATTTGAAACTTTACCAGTGACTCATTTAAGATAGTCTTATAGAGTGTTAAATGTGTGTGAGTGTCACAGTGTTGTCAAGTGTGGTGGAATAAATTAAATTGTTTATCTGTCTGTTGTTGTTGTGACTTACACTTCATCATTTACATAACCCTAGACATTCAACGTAGTCATCACAATATTCCAGAATAATTCTGACTGAGGTATAAATGTGGTAGCAAGTGAGGTTATCTGTAAAACACTACACCTATTAGATACAGATACCTTCACAGATGATCTCAGTCAATACACTAAGTCCCCTATAAGTATTTATATCATCCCACTTTACCACAACCTAGGATTATTAATATGCACTGTATGTTTTCTATGATGCCGTCCTTTTCATCTACTATGGATGTCTCAAATGTATTATTTATGAGGCATACCAAGAATGGGACATTAATTGATATTAACGTTCCACGTATTTCGTACCATTGACCATAACGTTTAGTGCCGCCCTTGAGAGGTCAGCCGTTATCTAGTATGTCAATCAAGTACATGATCAATCTTTATTAATACTATGCACTCTGATGTCCCAATATGATTGGATACATGATTGTTGATGCCTGCTGTGACCATGATTGAAGTTGTTGCGTGATCAAAATAATGTGTAGTCTACGTTGATCCATGAGTCCAGCGTACCTCACTAACTGTTCGTTCCAGTTTGCCATTAACTTGACTACACCACCATTAGAACATTCGCGTTTAATACAGTTATACGTAGTTCCAACATCTAGTGGCCAGTTCTGATAACGATGACAGAATGACTACTACAATATACATATATCTGATATTTAACCCCTGATAGGTTAGAATGAAAATGTATGAGGTAAATAATTGTAGATTAAATATTCAGTTGCTGTCGTTTGCTTACTGAGAACATTATTTCGTATCGTTTATTCCATACTAAAACCGATTAATAAAACAATTTTTGTGTTTAAGTTTATTTTTATTATTTTAAAGAATCGTACTTTCACAGTGACATTCCCTGCAGCACTTGGACAGGTTACTCTCCCAGCGACTACAGTGTCAGTCTGTTCAAAAATGAATATATGGATTCTGACAAGAAATATACGGCGTAAAGAAACTAAATCTAAGAAAGATGATTTCTCTTGACATGTTTTGATATGTTTTTTTTTAGATGGAAATGCTGTAGTCATGTAGCTTGAATAATGACTATCTTACCTCGACGATTCAAAACATACTTACTTACTTACTTAGTCGTTCCCCTTCTACCGTGAGGTGTAGAGGTTTGGAAGAGAGAACGCCAAACTATCCTATCGGCTGTCTTCCTCCTGGCCTGGTTCCATTCTAGTCCTCTGTCCTTTAAAGATTGTCTAATGTTGTCCTCCCAGCGGACTCTGGGTCGTCCTGGGGGTCTGGATCCCTGGCTCTTTGTTTCCCATGCTTGTCGTGATTGCCGATCTTCTCTCATTCTGCAGACATGGCCAAACCATCTTAGTTGGGACTGTTCTACTTGGGTCTGCAGGGGGTGGGATTTTAGGCCTTGACGTATCGTCTGGTTTCGGACCATGTCTCTTCTTGTTACTTCAACCACCTTCCTCGGATACCTCATTTCTGAGGTTTGGATCTGGCTTTTGTGGGTTGTAGTCATTGCTCATGACTCGCATCCATATGTCAAGACTGGGACATAGGTGGAGAGGTATACAGCCATCTTCATTTTCTTACCAACCTCTCTCTTGCTGAGGAATCCTTGATTTATGGCCTGAAAAAGCCTACCAGCTGCTGCTTTTCGAGTGGCAAACTCTTCTTTGATGCCTCCCTTTCGGTCTATAATAGCTCTAAGGTAGTTACGGTGGTCGACCTGCTCCAGGACCTATTCCCCCAGCTGAATCTGATGTCTTCTTTCATCTTGTGATATCACCATGGATTTTGTTTTAGAGCTGCTTATGACCATCCCTCTCTTCTCCAGCTCTTCCTTCCAGATTTGTAGGTTGGATTGAAGATGTGCCTCTGATTTTTCAAAACATACACTACCACGAACGGTATATAATGAACAACTACTTACGCTCGCAATTGTCTATCTTGAATTGAGAACCTAAATACAGGAAGTGTGTGAGACTTTTTGCTGTCGTAGAAAGGATTCATAACTCTCCTAACTGTGACAGATGTGCAAATATAGATTACATGCACCTACACGTTTTTGCTCCCAAAAACCTTGCTTCTTTATTAGTTATGCACGTTTGGTTAATGCAGAACCTTTGTACTTTATATCTGTCAAACTCATAATGGTAGCCACACCTTTCTTTCCTTCTCTCTATCGTTTACATGCACTAGGAATGTTTAAATCAGACCGTTTCAAGTGTAGAGAGAAAGGACGGGTCGTATATTTGTAGAATCAGGAGCGATAACTCAATAGTTGTACCTTCTGATAGATGCTCGTAGAAAGAGAAAGGGGGAGATAAGAAATGGAGTAAATCAAGGGGGCGATAAGTTAAGACGTACTTTCGGTAGACATTGGTCAGGGGGAACTAATCGGAGAGATTAAGGGGGAGTTAATCAACGAGTTACCCACCCCTCATCCATTCGTTCGTGTAGGTAAATAAGCTTCAGATGAGTCGAGATCAAAAGACCGTTCGTTCGTTGCCAGAGTCTGCAAGCGGTGAAAATGTGGCAAATTTGGCTTTGATACAGAATTTGACCACGGATTTGCCCAAAGGTGTGATCTTTCGTACTCATTAGCGACTTTCTAAATAATTCTGATATATACTGCATCCTCCTAACTTAGATTATTCAGTACCCACAGAAGTTTTGGAACATCTAGCTGCGATTTCTAGATCCACTATATCATTGGAATTACTTAGTTTTTCGTTGGAGTTGTTCATATTTCTGTGATTTGGGTAAATATTATACTAGAATTTTGAGTGATTTGATTGTTAAGTCCGGCATTATATTTCACGAAGATTTTCCGTGTTGAGTGGTTTACTGGTTCAGAGTTCGTCATCTAGATTTCTCTAGGATTTACTGTGTTACATTGGCTAGCAGAATAAAAAAATAATCTATAGCTAAACTATTCCAGCTGTAAAATAAATTTAATTAATTGCTAGTAACCAGTCCGAGAATATTTTAATCGACTAGTAAATGCACTATTAATTATGAGTACTGACGAAATATATATTTATTTCTAATTCATTTTAAATAATTTTATAAACGACTAGCGCTTATTTCACGAGGGTTTTTAACGAAAAGATAAGCTTCTCATGTGTGTTTCTATTCAAAGTTAAATAACCGAGCGTATAATAAATTATAATTCTGCGCGGGTTTATTTTAGGATAGAATTTAGATTGTGGTTAAATGTGTGTATTTTTCTTTCTGATACAGTACGGGTCACAAACCCAAAATCTACCAGCGGCCTTATTCTGTGAAAAGGGTCTAAGTGGAGGGGAACTGCGGTAAGACGTGGAATACGATGGATGGGTTTGAAAAAAAATCGAAAAAAGGTGACTTCCATTTTTCTGTTCAGCCACGCGCTTACAAACAGACAGCGATTTTGATAGAATTTCGGTTCTTGCCTTCAGGGAAGTACCCAGTTTTTATTTTATTTAGTTTTTATGTGTCCTATCTAGCCTTCACTTTCTTTCCTTTCCTGACGAAGGCCTTGTGGCCGTAACGTAGACTATTTTCTTTGTCTTTTGTCCTCGTAAGACGAATCACCTTTTTTCGATTTTTTTTTCAAACCCATCCATTGAAAAGGGTCTAAGTGTATCTCAACAGATACCAGAATAAACATTCTTACTGTAAGTTAACGGGTCTTCGATGTTGACCTGGTCGGCCTCTTGAGAGCATACAAATATATGTCACTAAGAATTAAAGTTATCTGGACATTTAGTTACCCAGATTTCCTTTTGTATTTTCATCTACCTTCAGCCCGCTGTGGCGTAGAAGATAAAATTTAACATTTTCCCGAATACTTACCACTTGTGTTGTGGCGAGAAGTTACCCAGAAAAGATTTATCTACCTGATATTTCTAATTAACTATCGAAAAGTTACCAGCTACTGACACTGTGAACTTTAGTCCTCTTAAGTATTTTCCTTCCTGGACAAATTGAAGTGACATACACAGAATCCTACTACCAAGTAACAAAACAAGCGTTTCCCAAAATATTAGAAGTATTCAGTCTTGGAGAAACTGGGGCTTGTCTTTGTCAAACTCAACCTTGGATCTACTGTTATATCATGGAGATGTTCCAGATGTTGTGAAAGCACCTATTTGGTAAGCGAGTATGAAATGTGATCACATGTTTGTCAGAGCGAGAGAAAGCAGGACTGCATACTTCTTTTATTGTATAACTATTGTACTCATTTTATTTTGCCTTTCTGATGTTTGTTCCTACTGTTCATTTCAGAATAGATTAATCTAGTACCTCTGTTCCTGACAGTATAGCCACACTCTCTATTATAGTGCTAATCTTTTGACCTTTTGGGAGTTAATTAACTTCGTCTTGTGGGATCTTATCTCAACAGCGAGGAGATTGCACTTATGTGTCTATTTCTTCATATCATTCTGTAACCTATAATTTTTATAGTTCTCTGATATCTTATAATCGATGTTGTGAAGTTTTCTTTATGATAAATAAACATTAACATAAAACTTAATTACCTGTGTGGGTCAGCTCGTCCAAATACCCCTACTTCATTAATATAGTTTTTTTCACGTTTGTGCGTCTAATTGTCGTCAATATCTGTGTGTGTATATGTGAGTGGTTGATATATATCAATATATATTCATAGGAAACTGTCTGATCTAAAAATCTCAGTCGTAAACGATAGGCTGGATTAGATTATCTTCTCAAATCCAGGGACAGACTTTACCTTTCACCATTTCACTCGTGAAAATCTATTTCTTTACCTTATCTCCCACTGAGCTATCACCTGTTCTAGTTCTATTCAGACGGGACCATAATTGATCATAATTACCTATCACAAAATTTACGACACTAACCACAACATTGTATCGGCATGAAAATGTGTCAACAATTTCATGAACACCAAAACCGACATACAATCTCTAGCAGATTTATAACAATAATCAATTAGACCAAAATTCCTTACACAAGTAAAGTGAATATAACAACATTCTTGATCCTCCTGAAAATAGACTGCCTTGCTAAATTGCTGAAAATTATAAAGTCATTCCATGAGCACACGAAGGGAACAGTCCAAAATGCTGGAAGCACATCACAGCCCTTTGATATACGCAGTGGCGTTAAACAAGGCTGTGTTCTGGCTCCCACCCTCTTCGGGGTCTTCTTTGCCTTACTTTGGAAACATGCAGTCAGAGATGCAACTGAAGGACTATGCCGACACACTAGGTCAGATGGCCGTCTGTTTAATCTTGCAAGGCTGAAGGCAACAATAAAAATCAGAATAGTCAATATAAGAGACTTGTTGTTCACTGATGATGCTGCAGTCGTCACTCAAAGCCAACAGGAGCTTCAGAGCTTGATGAATCGCTTCACTAAAGCATGCAAGGACTTTGGCCTCACAATAAGTCTAAAGAAAACGAATGTGCTGAGTCAGGCTGTGGGTGCTGCACCAGTTATCACTATCGATAACTATCAATTGGCAGCGGTGCACCACTTCACATACCTAGGGTCTACCATCAATGACAAACTCTCTGTCACGGATTGCCTTCCCTGTTTTGCAGTAGTGGTCCACTAGTGGCCAAAACTCAAGAGTATCTAAAATGGGTCGTCAAAGGTGTCTACATTCGCACAAGATTACGCTTGGCAGAGTTGTAGATAGAAGGGTAAAGACGCTTCTATCTCAAGGAAATGTTCATAAGATATTTCCGAAGTCAAGAACAATGCTGTATTGGCTGAGCAATTATTAACTTATTATCGGTCCGCCGCTTTTTATGAACAATTAAGCAATAGTTATAGCCCGTTCAAGCCCCCAGCTGGTGTAAATCCAGCGAAATTCCCTTTTACAAGAAGTAACTCTGTCGGAGTATATATATATATATATATATATATATATATATATATATATATATATATATATATATATATATATATATATATATATATATATATATATTGCTTGCTCTTACGTATGCTTTCACACTTAAAATAACTGAATCAACTAAGATTGTTATGTTTTAAAATAACATGTAACACATTTAATAACCAATTACTTTTAACAGGTTAAAATAAATAGAATGATGGTGAATTTTAGGTGAAAAATCAATTTGTCTTCATCGAGACTGGATAGAGGGTTTATATTAAAGAATACTTCTGTCCTTTTGCTGGTGCCTTTTATAAGCACTTAGCTGTTGTAAGTGAGTCCTGCAACCGCTGTTTTCGTCGATTCTTTTTTTTTTATTATGACTCCTCACAATCTGATAGCTTAGTTCCTCGAACCGTCTGATAGCCTAGTACCCCGATCCCAAAGTAACTTTTGGGAACACAATCTCCTGCACAGTTTAGAATGGTCACAACACTTTATTAGATGTTTCGAATCACTTGGTCTGGGAGATTTTATTTATTCTTCTTATAATGGGTGTTCTGCGAATCACTTGGTCTGGGAAATGTTAGTAATCCTCTTATGACGGGTGTTCTGCGAATCACTTGGTCTGGAAATATTATAATTCCTCTTATGACGGGTGAATCTGATTCCTTAGGTATCCAGACTTCGTATTTAAAATGCGGGTTTACTTGTTTTGTTTCAAAGTTGCCCAAATACTTTTGTCCGAGTCCTTTTAAGTTTCCAGTCTCTGTATTTAAATATGCGGGTTTACTTTTAAGTTGTAAAGTTGCCCAAATACTGCCGATCTGTCACTTATAATTTTGGAATCCTTAGTCCGATCTTTCTGGGAGTTGCTAATTTGACGTTGCGATGCAGTCTGATCTAAGGCCCCGATTTCGCTATATTATATTTCCTTTCCTCTGTTCAAATCCAAGATTGTGCTTCCGACGAATTTCCAATGAAATCCATTGTGTATCCCGTCTTCTCAAATCAATCCAATAGAAAGCTCTGAACTATATGGGTAGGGGTGTTTAAATTCATAATCTCCCCTGCGTGTTTTAAAATATTAAATTTTAAATTTCCATCGCATTACATCTTTTCATATAATGTTATAATACTTCCGCCAGCTCACAAACAAATCTGTGAACTTATTTCCTGGCGTAGTACTTTCCGCGAAGATTGCCTATCCAGGCAGATTATCGACAATATTGATACCGAGAGGGCTCAGATGAAACGATTCTGTAATTATCACCGGTGTTTTCGCCCGTCCATCAGGCGGCTTCCTCAGATAGCAATCTGGCTTTCTGTCTGTGTTCGTGCGATACCACGTTGCACAAACAAATGACTGTCTCTTTCAAAGGTGGCCAGACTGACTTACGTGTAATACGTAATCGTATTAACCTGATAATACTACGTTCACATAGTGAAACGTAAACATTCTGGGAGTGCTCACAGGAAGAATAATGAAGATGCATATAATATCCCAAATATTAGGACGACAAGTGAGAAAAATGAAGAAATAAGTGATACTCCAGGGTGGATGAGAGTTATAAAAAGTGCACGAATGATTTCGTCACACGCTCTCTCTGGACACAGAAATTGACAGCCCTATCCGCAAAGCTGCAGCTACCTTTGCCCGCCTCACATCGCGTGTTTTGGGAAACTCTAAACTCACGATGAAGACCAAAGTTGCGGCATATAACGCCTGCGTCACCAGTACACTCCTATATGGTAGCGAGACATGGACAACCTATGCTAAGAAAGAAAAAAGGTGCAATACCTTCCATTTACGGTGTCTACGTCAGATCCTCGGCATTTCGTGGAAAGATAGAGTGACAAATGTCGAGGTGTTGTCACGTGCTGGCCTTCAAAGCATTTATACACTGCTTAGACATCGCAGACTATGCCGGCTTTGCCAAGTCCGCCGCGTGGAATATGGTCGCATCCCGAAAGATATATTCTACGAACAACTGGCAGATGGCAAAAGAACAGTTGGGCGACCGTAGCTGAGATTCAAAGATGTGTGCAAGAGAGACATTAGGGCACTGGACATAAATCCAGCTACCTAGGAGGATAAGGCTGCCGATCGCACCACGTGGCGATGCTATCAACGGCGCCACCTCAGATTGGGCGAAAAGAAGCTCACACAAGAAGCAGAGGAGAGGAGAACACGTCGAAAGGAACACCAGGAAAATAAGCAGCTGAGGGCTGTCACCTCAGGGGCGCATTCCCGTAGTCAGTTATGACTGAAGGGGCTATTATTGTTATTATTATTATTATGTACACAGTAAACCGTAGGTCTACCAAACTTACTATTCCAACAAACGTGTACAAATAATGCTGCTGACACGTTGGTAACATTATGACACAATCAGCCACATCACACACATCTAGAGCAGGTCAGCAAACTCTAAACATCCTCCAGTAAACAGACCTTTAAACAACTTGACGGAGGCAATCATCCACCTCAGTAAACAGACCTTTTAATAACTTGACGGAGGCAATCATCCACTGTGGTCCTCACACACTGTTAGCGTTAGGCATTTCTTCCACGTCAGGCTTGTATTATTTTTGAACCTCTAGTGACCCTCGACTGACCATTCAGTCACGATTCTCGTCACACAACGTCACACAACGTTACACAACGTCACACAACGTCACACAACGTCACACAACGTTAAACCTTGGAATTCTACTCAGTGTCTACATCTCTTGTTAACATTAGAGACATGTTGGAGTTTAATGACCCTTACTCCACAGCTAAGATGCATCGTGAATAAACCAAACTAGACCGAACTGAGTTTACTATTGCTTACATAATCATAACAGGCAAGCCTAGCTCCATATGGTTCACCTTTTTCTGATACCCATTTTGCAAACTGTTCGCGACAATCATGAATATTTCTACTCGTTATACATTTGTTCTGAGCTTCTGCTTATTAGATGGATAGGTAAGTACGTCTTCATTCTGACAATCTCGAAATGGACACTGTCATTGACAACCCCTCATGCCAACCTTCATTCTTCTTTCCTGCTTCCATCACTGCTATCTGACAACCCTTCTGTCAACTGTCGCATAGAGATTATGATCAATAAATTTTCTATATTCCTTCTTTTTCTACTCGTGTCCTCTATTTTATTATCGCTCTTTTATCCTATTCCTGTTTTTGCATTCGTTCGTTTGCGAAAAATATATATTTTCCCATTCTAACGTTTACCTGTTTCTTTCTCTTACTGAGAACGCATCGTATTGCATAATCGTGTCAGTCCCTGAACGGGACGAAATAACTGTGAATATTACGGCCTAGTCAGACAATTGTCTACATTTTCACCTGTCACAGCGTTTCTTCAGGCTAGTCTCTAGGCGTGAAGTGTAATATGACACTCATGCAGCGCTCTGGAATGAGACATATAGTCTGGTTTTTCCATGACACTCACGCTCTACGGTTAAGTTTCTCAGCGTAAGGTGCGAAGACGCACGAGTGGCAGTTTATGGCAGGTCTTCTGGTTATGGAAAGTGTTAAAGACGGAAAGGGGAGATTATTTCGGATTTGCGAAATAATGTGGGACCCTTTGTCTGTTTAAGATATATCTACCGAGAGAGTTTTAGACAAGTCATTCATACTCCAAAATTTGCAGTAGACAGATCCCTCGTGCTAGGAAATATTTTGTATATTGCTAAAGTTCTGAGTTTCTTAGCAATATTTTGCTGAGTTCTAGACTACCAGCATATTGAAGGATTCTAGTTCGTGATATTAATCTGTAGTTCTGTTGTGGAGGTAAATATTATATTTAATATATCTAGTATTTGTGAGTGTTTAAAGTGTTAAATCACCGATTTCATTTCACTGGTTTCTTTTGTGCAGAAGAAATTAATTTAAAAGTCGGTAATATTCTCTAGTGACGTGGTTCAGTGGAAAGCAGATTAAATTAAAAGTTCTAGCTTTAAACTCATTGTAGTTAAATAAAGATTTTAATTAAACTGCTAAATAATCAGACGAGAATATTTTTAACACTAACTTATAACCGTTACATCATTGAGTATTGACGAAATACGTATGTATTTCTAATTCATGATGATTGATTTTATGAATATAACTTATTTCACGGGAAAGTTTAAACGTCAAGTCAAGCTCTACGCTTGCAGTTCATAATGTAAGTTATAACCCGAGTACATAGTATGTATTAGTATTTTTTTGTATAATTATTGCATATTGTCGTTTTTCTTTATTCAGTGAATACTGGGGTGACCCAACTTTTCCAGCGTTTAGTACAGAGACATACCTGTGAGAAACATAGACATTTCTTATCTTTAACCACGTGGGTTCTCAAGTAACATCTGTCTGACAGTGCGTGTGCCTTCAGAGATAGACAGAATACCAATCCCACTAACGGGTTTTTAAAGACTAAATGTTTATACTGGGCCTTTGAGCCAGGTCATATTTCTTCACAAACTCTAATGTACATGCTGCCTGGTGGCGAGAATAGTTACAGAAAAACATTAACTTTTTCCGACATTTTTGACAAAGTGTGTGGTGAACCAAGACTATTTGTTGAGAGAAGTTGTCCACCGGTCATCCATCTTCCTAATTAAGGGAAACCTCGTGTTTCTGACACTGTGTGTCAGCTTAACTTTCTTACCCAAACTGATTCAAGTGACCTTAACAGTAATCTTAAAATAAACTGGTGAAGTGAATGCTCCCCAGATCAGTGGAAGAAACCTGTATCTGCAGAGCTGGGATTCTCTTTATCCAAAGAATACAGATTCACTGTAGAGAAGTGTCCTAAAGTTTGCGCCGGACGGCGAACAACAGCACGATTGTAGGTAAGGTTGTGTGAGTCAGGGCCCTGATGAAAGAACCGAGTGAAAGTAGACTGAGGGATGTTCTTTGTTGATTCACCCACTTTGTAACTTTCCTTATGCCAGATTTGTTGCTAACTATATTTTCCGTAGGATAGACCATACTCATATCCAAGTCTGTTCATATTTTTTAACAGGGAAAATATTAGACCCAATCATATGTATCTGTGACTCTTTGGAGCTATCACTTTCTTCTAACGGGACTGTGAGCTATACATCAAGGGAAAGGATCATACCAACGGGTCTATCATTCTTGTAGCATTTTTATTGACTTTATGACTATTTGTATATGCTTTGATGTAATTGTATATGTTGTGAGAGAAGTTTGTTATGATAATTAAACTACTCAATAATTATTCCAGCGTGTCGGTCAGTTCGTTCCAAAATATCTATATAATCACTGTTATAGTTTTCCCACGTCTGTATGTCAAACTGTCGTCACTTGTATGTGCGTGCACGTGAGTGGATAGATATATATATATATATATATATATATATATATGTGTGTGTGTGTGCGTGTGCGTGTGTGCGTGTGTGTGTGTGTGTGTGTAGACTGTCTGACTCCTCTAAATCTGTCGTAGAAGATAGGCAGAGAGAGAGAGAAGATTTCTCGATCTCATAGACATCCTCTATCACATTCTACCATTTCACTCGTGGAAAACTATTTTTCTATTACTATCTCTCACTGTGACTATCACTCATTCTAATCTATTCAGAAGGGACCAAACTAAGTCTTAATCACCTATCACAAATCTACGACAAATGGTTGCTCGTTTCCGGGAATTGAACTAAAAATCCCGAGCAAGGACGACAAATGTGGACTCGTCTATCGGGATTTTGAATTTAACGAGGAAAATCTTTTTTTATTCTGATATAGAGTAAGAGTATGATGTCTTGTGAGTTTTTATATCTGTAAAAATAACTATTCCCCTAGACTAACGATCTCTTTATGGGCGTGCTGACCACACAATTAATAATTGTTTTTCCACAGCATTTTTGAGTAATATACATTGGAGTTACAGGTTGATTTTGTCGGAATATATGTTAGGTACTGATTTTGTAATACTAACCGCTGGTAAAGGTGTGAGTGTATAACATTCACAGGGTTCTGAAGCAGTAGGTGTTTGAGCTAAGCTAAGGAGTGCGTTTCGGACTATTACGTCCAGATTAATTGCCTCCCTTACCCGATCTGACTTCAGGGGTTATCTTGTAGTGGATTTTTAAAAATTAAGGGAATTTTTTTTTCGCCTTAAAATTTTTGCAATAATTATTTTGTTTCCACTGTAGTAACTTATTTTTCAGTGAGTAAATCTTAACTACCATTTATTTGGCGTAGTCGTCTGCATTAGGTGCTTTATTGCCGATTAATAGCAGCGATAGTTCTATACTATATTATAGGAGGAAGTAAATAGGTTAAAGTATATCATCTTTGTTTTGGTATTTTCTCGCAAGTGGTAGGAACCTGTGTATCCTTTTTCTTACTTCTTCCTTTAGTAAGTCTCAGTCACTGATTTACAATGGCAGAGAGGGCAAATCTTAGGCAGATCCTCAGGGACGAGGCAAGAGAAGAAGGTTTAGAAGGCGAGGAAGCGAAAGCTTTTGTCAGGGACGAACTTGACAGATATGATGCGGAGAGGAAAGCAGCTGAAGCTAAAGAGCAGAAGAAGATGGACGAGGAAATGGAAATCCGCAGTGAGAGAGAAAGAGAGAAGGAGAGACAGCATGAGAAGGAGAGGGAGGAGAGAGAGGAAAGAGAGAAGAAGAGACAGCATGAGGGAAAAGAGAAACAGAGACAGCACGAGTTGGCGCTTAAGACTCTAGAGTTCCAAAGCTGTGGTGCTGCCTCTACCTCCAGCAATGGAGAGTCTTCTCCTCATTCTTTCTTAACTGATCCTTCTGGCACTCAATCTACTCACCTCACTGCTATGTCTTTTGCGCTAGAATCTTTCCCTTGTCCTAATGAGAAGATTGACACGTATCTAGAAAAATTTGAGAAAATTGCAACTCTGTACGGTTTAGAGAGGTCGCGTTGGAATATGAAGCTTTCTCAGGCTTTGAAAAGCAGTGCGTATGATGTTTACGCCAAACTGGAAAGCAGCCAACAAGACAACTATGATGTGTTGAAGAAAGCGTTACTGGAGCGCTTTGAAATAAATGCTCGCAAATTTTTGCAACTGTTTCGCAACAGCAGGAAGGAGAGCTCTGAAACTTTTCAGCAGTTCTCGTCTCGTCTAAAGGGATACTTGACAAAGTGCCTTGAGCTCTCGCAGCTCCCCTCTACCTATGAAGGTCTGCAGGAATTTGTTATTACAGAACAAATAAAGAACACTTTGTCTGCTGATACCCGGAGATTTCTAGCTGAGCAGGGTGCAGAAAAGCTTGAAGACATTTTGGAAAAGTCTGAGCGTTATCAAAATGCGCTGGCCAAACTGCCGGCCACAAAACGCAAACCGACAGAACAGACTTTTCGGAAGAATAATCTAGACCACTCTTCTCATGCTTCTAACCAGAATAACCACAGAGAAACTGGACCTCAAAACCCCCCTCCTAAAAAATCCAAGTTCTACAAAAACAAATACCCCAACCACAGTAAACAGTCTGATCAACCCGACCGCCCTTCATTGCAGCGCAGACAGAAAGGACAAGGTGGCAAAGGGAGAACTCCTGAGCACGGGACTAATGATCAGGGCGAGCACACCGAGCCGAAACGCATAGGATGCTTGCTAACAGTCTCGCAAGGCGGAATTATTGACAGTGATTCCCAACCTGTAGAGGGAGACAGACCCTCTACGCGAGGTACTGTTATATTGAACGGTTCTCAAACTTTTTGTTTATTTGACACGGGGCTTTCTTATGATTGCATTGTTGCCAGACACCTGGTTAAATCCGATCAAGAGACAGGAGAGACCGTCGAACATTGTGGAGTTCTTAAGAGTGAGGCACCTACAGCGCTTCCCATCGCATTCGTGGAGATACACTCTGACTTTGTCAGAGGTGTGATCAAAGCGGCTGTTATGGATGACCCCATCTACCCAGTCATACTTGGCGGTAGATACATGTTTATTGGGAAACCGAAAGAGCCGATTGTGGCAGCAGTAACTACAAGAGGGCAAACCAAGAAGGAACGGGAGCCTGCGCCTAATTTGTTACCTATGGAACTTAAAGAAGCGCAACAAAAGGACCCTACTTTGGCACCCTGCTTTAGGAAACTGCCCATGGCTAAGGAACCCAGACAGCACGGAGACATTTTTTCTAAGGACGGCGTACTTTATCGCAGAACGGGCAAGCCTGACAAAAGGTTACAACCAGCTCCTAGTTCCGAAACAGTACAGAAGCCAAATCCTAGAAATGGGGCACTCTCTTCCCTTCAGTGGACATATGGGACAGAACGCCACAAACCAACGGATAACCACTCTTTATTGGTGGCCAAGAGTAAATACTGATATTATCAGGTATGTCAAATCCTGTGCCCAGTGCCAACGTGTACCACCCAAGCAACGGACACCCCCCAGTCCATATGGGTTAAATGCCAATAGAGGGAACACCATTCGAACGGGTTGTGATCGACATTTTAGGACCCTTAGAAAGGACTAAAAGAAGGAACAGGTATATCCTGACCTTAGTCGACACATGCACTTTATGGGCAGAAGCTATCCCGCTAACATGCGCAGATGCCAAGCATGTCGCAGAAGCCCTAGTGCAGATTTTCACTCGGTTGGGATTCCCTCAGCAAGTGTTGACGGATAACGGATCTCCATACCGGAACCTGTTGATGGATGAGATCGTGAAGATCTTGAGGAACCGACACATCTACATAAAGTCTTATACCCCGGCTGGAAATTGGCTCGTGGAACGTGTTAATAGAAACCTCAACATGATGTTAAGTAAACTGGCACAAGTGAAACCTGAAGATTGGGATCTTTGTATTCCTGCAGCTTTATTTTGCTACAGAGAATCTCCTCATACTTCCACAGGATTTCCGCCAGCAACGCTTTTATTCGGCAGACCCATTAAGGGCCCGCTTGAAGCCTTCAGTCTCTGACAGATGAGAAGGCAGATGAGACAGTTGTCTCAGCAAGTAAATATGTGTCGGTTTTAAAGGAAAGGTTGAAACTAGGATGGGACCTAGCAACGACCAACTTTAAGCGAGCACGCACAAAGCACGCTAACCGATACAGGAAAGTCGCGAAAGAAAGAGAACTGGAAGCAGGAGAGAAAGTTTTGGTGTTACTCATTACAGGAAACAACCAACTGAGGATCGGATGGCAAGGGCCGTTTACCGTCCTCAAAAAGATTTCTAAGGCTAACTACCAGATCTCTATTCAAGGAAAGGAGAAGGTTTTCCATTTAAATCTGTTAAAGAGATTCTTGGCAAGACCAGTGCCGACCTCTGACCATCTCCTGACGATCGCTAAAACTGACGACGATGACGATAGTGGCAGGGAAATTCCACTGCACACACACGAAATCTTTCAAAAATGTCAAAAGCGGCGACGCTCTTTCAAGCGCGCATGGGAGACATTCCAGAGAAAGGAAACTTTGGGAGTAGACTTGCGTAGAAATTGGAGAGAGACGGAGGGGGAAGATGAGAGGGAAGACGACAGACACCCTGAAGCTACGGATATAGGAAATTTATTTCCATAACGTAGACATGGAGTGCTTCCATATCTTAAAGGGGGGACGTTCTGTCGCATAGAGATTATGATCAATAAATTTTCTATATTCCTTCTTTTTCTACTCGTGTCCTCTATTTTATTATCGCTCTTTTATCCTATTCCTGTTTTTGCATTCGTTCGTTTGCGAAAAATATATATTTTCCCATTCTAACGTTTACCTGTTTCTTTCTCTTACTGAGAACGCATCGTATTGCATAATCGTGTCAGTCCCTGGACGGGACGAAATAACTGTGAATATTACGGCCTAGTCAGACAATTGTCTACATTTTCACCTGTCACAAAAACAAATTTAGCGTTTCTCTTCATGGCTAGTCTCTAGGCGTGAAGTGTAATATGATTTTTCTTGTTTCTGACACTCATGCTGCGCTCTGGAATGAGACATATAGTCTGGTTTTTCCATGACACTCACGCTCTACGGTTAAGTTTCTCAGCGTAAGGTGCGAAGACGCACGAGTGGCAGTTTATGGCAGGTCTTCTGGTTATGGAAAGTGTTAAAGACGGAAAGGGGAGATTATTTCGGATTTGCGAAATAATGTGGGACCCTTTGTCTGTTTAAGATATATCTACCGAGAGAGTTTTAGACAAGTCATTCATACTCCAAAATTTGCAGTAGACAGATCCCTTGTGCTAGGAAATATCTTGTATATTGCTAAAGTTCTGAGTTTCTTAGCAATATTTTGCTGAGTTCTAGACTACCAGCATATTGAAGGATTATAGTTCGTGATATTAATCTGTAGTTCTGTGTGTGGAGGTAAATATTATATTTAATGTATCTAGTATTTGTGAGTGTTTAAAGTGTTAAATCGCCGATTTCATTTCACTGGTTTCTTTTGTGCAGAAGAAATTAATTTAAAAGTCGGTAATATTCTCTAGTGACGTGGTTCAGTGGAAAGCAGATTAAATTAAAAGTTCTAGCTTTAAACTCATTGTAGCTAAATAAAGGGATTTAATTAAACTGCTAAATAATCAGACGAGAATATTTTTAACACTAACTTATAACCGTTACATCATTGAGTATTGACGAAATACGTATGTATTTCTAATTCATGATGATTGATTTTATGAATATAACTTATTTCACGGGAAAGTTTAAACGTCAAGTCAAGCTCTACGCTTGCAGTTCATAGTGTAAGTTATAACCCGAGTACATAGTATGTATTAGTATTTTTTTGTACAATTATTGCATATTGTCGTTTTTCTTTATTCAGTGAATACAGGGGTGACCCAACTTTTCCAGCGTTTAGTACAGAGACATACCTGTGAGAAACATAGACATTTCTTATCTTTAACCACGTGGGTTTTCAAGTAACATCTGTCTGACAGTGCGTGTGCCTTCGGAGATAGACAGAATACCAATCCCACTAACGAGTTTTTAAAGACTAAATGTTTATATTGGGCCTTTGAGCCAGGTCATATTTCTTCACAAACTCTAATGTACATGCTGCCTGGTGGCGAGAATAGTTACAGAAAAACATTAACTTTTTCCGACATTTTTGACAAAGTGTGTGGTGAACCAAGACTATCTGTTGAGAGAAGTTGTCCACCGGTCATCCATCTTCCTAATTAAGGGAAACCTCGTGTTTCTGACACTGTGTGCCAGCTTAACTTTCTTACCCAAACTGATTCAAGTGACCTTAACAGTAATCTTAAAATAAACTGGTGAAGTGAATGCTCCCCGGATCAGTGGAAGAAACCTGTATCTGCAGAGCTGGGATTCTCTTTATCCAAAGAATACAGATTCACTGTAGAGAAGTGTCCTAAAGTTTGCACCAGACAGCGAACAACAGCACGATTGTAGGTAAGGTTGTGTAAGTCAGGGCCCTGATGAAAGAACCGAGTGAAAGTAGACTGAGGGATGTTCTTTGTTGATTCACCCACTTTGTAACTTTCCTTATGCCAGATTTGTTGTTAACTATATTTTCCTTAGGATAGACCATACTCATATCCAAGTCTGTTCATATTTTTTAACAGGGAAAATATTAGACCCAATCATATGTATCTGTGACTCTTTGGGGCTATCACTTTCTTCTAACGGGACTGTGAGCTATACATCGAGGGAAAGGATCATACCAACGGGTCTATCATTCTTGTAGCATTTTTATTGACTTTATGACTATTTGTATATGCTTTGATGTAATTGTATATGTTGTGAGAGAAGTTTGTTATGATAATTAAACTACTCAATAATTATTCCAGCGTGTCGGTCAGTTCGTTCCAAAATATCTATATAATCACTGTTATAGTTTTCCCACGTCTGTGAGTCAAACTGTCGTCACTTGTATGTGCGTGAACGTGAGTGGATAGAGATATATTAATATATGTGTGTGTGTGTGTGTGTGCGCGCGTGTGCGTGCGTGCGTGCGTGCGTGCGTGTGTGTGTGTGTTTAGACTGTCTGACTCCTCTAAATCTGTCGTAGAAGATAGGCAGAGAGAGAGAGAAGATTTCTCGATCTCATAGACATCCTCTATCACATTCTACCATTTCACTCGTGGAAAACTATTTTTCTATTACTATCTCTCACTGTGACTATCACTCATTCTAATCTATTCAGAAGGGACCAAACTAAGTCTTAATCACCTATTACAAATCTACGACATCAACATTCAATCTTCTTTCATGCTTTCCTCACTGTCAACTGACAACTCCTTATATTAACATTCATTCTTTATTCCTGCTTCCATCACTGTCTGTCACGGATTTGCCTCCCCTGCTTTGCAGTGGTGGTCAAACCGTGACACAAACTTAAGAGTATCTAATCATCATCATCAGCTGCATCTCCACAACGAAGGTTGGCTGTAATGGATCTCCAACGTCTTTTGTCTCTTGTCTTGGTGGTGCACTCTGATAGGCTCTTCCCTGTCCTTCTCTTGATGTTATCTTCCCACTTATAGCGCTGTCTTCCCCTTGCACGTTTGCCTTCACCTCTCCCTTCTATTATGGTCTTCTGCAAGTATCTAATACGGGCCTTCAAAGGTGTCTACCTTCGCACAAGATTACTCTTGGCAGAGTTGTAGATAGAAGGATAAAATTTCTTCTATCTCAAGGTAGAATCCATAAGATATTTCCGAAGTCAAGAACAATGATGCATTGGCAGGGCAATCGTTAACTTATATCGGTCTGCCGCCTTTTATGAAGAATTAGCAATTATTAATTTCAGCTCGTTCAAGCCGCCCATCCTGATTTACTCAGTGGACTTCGTATTATACTGGTATAGCTCAGTTTAGAGTGTATTTTGTAAACTTGACTGAGACAAACATGCGGTACATCCAAAATGATTAATTCGACGTTAAATTTGTATATTTACAAACAACAGATTTAATAGTCATTTTGGTTTTAACAAGGTTTTAAAGAAATGAATAATTATTTTTTTAAAACGTTTATCATCACTGTTGTGATGGAAGGTTAGTTTTTAAAGGAGGTCACTTGGAAGCTTTTCTGGGGTACTTAGCTGTCAGTGACGGTCCTGCTTCGTATGATGTTTTGGTTCTTGGTAGACTGATCACGCTCGGCCGTCGCTGGTCAAGGTTGTAGGGCACAGCACGTTCCCAGAAACATCAGGGAGTGTCTACGAAGTTGGTCTCTCGTCTTTAAGTTCAGGCCACTTTTCCCTTCTTGTTCCAGAGATAGTACCCTCAGCTGGTACCACCAACAACTATATACATACATATTAGTTCACTTGTTAGTAATGTAAAATGCACAACTTACGCCAATCTTGGCTCACAGACTGTTTGCTCAGAGAAGTAGCTTTAAGGTACTGGCAGATGCCTTTTTTCCCGTGTCTTGGGGGTTAGCACTAAACTCCCATTATGACTACGTGTTTCAGTTTCCTCAGATGCCGGTCTCCCTTATTAAAATGATTTTCCTGGGCTCTTTAAGTCTTTTAAGATGTTCCACAAAGTCTGGTCTGGTAAAGAGAATTCTGAATTCCAACTTCTGGCAGTCTCGTTTCGTCTTAGCAAGCGATCCTCACAGTGAAATCTCACAGTGTCTTAAAACTGCAAAAAAGGTCAGGTTATATGGCCCTCCCCCCCCCCCCCCCGCATTTGTTTGTTACGATGCTATTCAGAGCACCAATCGTTTCAAACACGAATGTTTTGTTGGGTAACTTCAAAATTATTTTTGCCCGAAATAATGTTCGTGATGTAAAAGGTCACCTCTCCCATATATGGAAATAAAACATCCGATACCTTGTATGCAAACTCACAAACACATCTGTAAACTCATTCGACAATATGTGTCAGATGTAACATTTTACTTTCCTGCTTTGCCACAAGGTGTGCAGGAAACGATGATGTCATACATGTCTGTCCTTCATGTGTCGCACAGACGAGTAATCTCGTTATCTGTCGCTTGAGCCAACAAAATCCGTCTCTTTACCATCTTGGCAAAGAACGCACGCTGGCCTTATCAGCGATTAAACAAATACGCTGGGCGATTTTAGTGTTACGCTGTAGTCTAATGTCGGCCACACACGAGATTAACCACATGGTTGTCGATTAATTATTATCTCAGCCGTTCCTTGAAAGCAGGGATGAACGGGTAACCAAACAGACATGACGACTTAACACTGAGAGGAGTATAAGAATGTTTGAAAATACAAACTATCTGCTACATAGCAGAGAAAGAAAAAGGTGGGGACCACTGAAAAGCACGCAATTAGCCAGTACTTACTTAGTCGTTCCCCTTCTACCGTGAGATGTAGAGGTTTGGAAGAGAGAGCGCGATACTATCCTATCGGCTGTCTTCTTCCTGGCCTAGTTCCATTCTAGTCCTTGGTCCTTCAAAGATTGTCTAATGTTGTCCTCCCAGCGGACTCTGGGTCGTCCTGGGGGGTCTGGATCCCTGGCTCTTTGTTTCCCATGCTTGTCGTGGTAGCCGATCTTCTCCCATTCTGCAGACATGGCCAAACCATCTTAGTTGGGACTGTTCTACTTGGGTCTGCAACGGGTGGGATTTTAGGCCTTGACGTATCGTCTGGTTGCGGACCATGTCTCTTCTTGTTTATTCAACCACCTTCCTCAGATACCTCATTTCTGTGGATTGGATCTCGCTTTTGTGGGTTGTAGCCATTGCCCATGACTCGCATCCATATGTCAAGACTGGGACATAAGTTGAGTGTTATACAGCCATGTTCTATTTTCTTACCAACCTCTCTCTTGCTGAGGAATCCTCGATTTATGGTCTGAAAAAGTCTTCCAGCTGCTGCTTTTCGAGTGGCCAACTCTTCTTTGATGGCTCCTTTTTGGTCTATAATAGCTCCGAGATATTTAAAGTGGTCGACCTGCTCTATGACCTGTTCTCCCAGCTAAATCTGATGTCTTCTTTCTTCTCGTGATATCACCATGGATTTTGTTTTAGAGCTGCTTATGACCATCCCTCTCTTCTCCAGCTCTTCCTTCCAGACTTGCAGGTTGGATTGGAGATGTGCCTCTGATTTAGCAATCAGGGCAACATCATCAGCAAATGCCAGCTCTGAAATACATATCTGTCTCATCTTCCAGTACCCCTCTGAATACTTTCTTGTTCTCTCCTTACATGCCTTGATAACATCGTCCATGAGGAGTATGAAAAGATAAGGTGACAGGATATCACCTTGTCTTACACCAGTTGTGGTCCTGAACTCTTCTGACTTATGGTTTGTTGTCCTCACATAATTTCTGCAAGACTTGTAGAAGCTCTGTATAGCATGAATCAGAGGTGCAGGAAAGTTCTTCCTTGCCAAACAGTCCCAAAGTTTGCTCCAGGGGACCCTGTCAAACGCCCTTTCCAGATCTATAAAACAAAGATGGATCTCACTCTTATACTCAAGGGCCTTTTCACTCAGCTGTCTGAGTGTGAAGATTAGGTCTTGAGGACTTCGGTTTTGTCGGAATCCACACTGGACCTCATCCAATTGTGGCTCAGCTGGGCATCGGAGTCTCTGCTCTAGGATACTAGAGTAGATTTTACCAGGGACACTGAGAAGTGATATGCCTCTATGGTTTCCACATTGTCGATTGTCACCCTTTTTGAAAATTGGTGTTATGATGGCAATCTCCCAATCCTTTGGTATGGTCTTGTTGTACCACGCTGCCTGTAGGACCCTTAAGAGTAATAGGTCGCCAGTACAACAAATGTAACTGATTACTGCCGGAGTGAAGCAGAGATCGACCCAAACAATGTCACACTGTCATTGACAACTTCTTATGTCAACATTCATTCTTCAAGCTTCCCTCTTTGTCAACTGACCTTTCCTCATGTCAACGTCACAGTTGCTTATACACTACAACATTTACAAAACTAATCATTCCCTCATACTCTCCCTGCTTGTCTTCTTCCATTCAGTTCCGGAATAATATTATCTTTCCATCACGTGCCACCAATTCTCGCTGTACTCTAGTCTGACGAATATTATATCAGCGATTATTCCGCACCGATCGTTAATCATATAGCCGTCACCCCACCCTTCTCTTTCTTCAACCATGTTTTCAATGATACCCCAGCTTTATGTCTCTCATCTCACGCCTTGTTTTCTATTTCCATTCTGAAAATGCATTCTTTCTCTCCCTGTGTCATTCTCTCTCTCTCTCTCTCTCTCTCTCTCTCTCTCTCTCTCTCTCTCTCTCTCTCTCTCTCTCTCTCTCTCTCTCTCTCTCTCTCTCTCTCTCTCTCTCTCTCTCTCTCTCTCTGCAGTTGTTATCAGGACACAGATATAAAAAAGCTAAAATAATTTATGTAAAGAACCTGATTAAATAAAGAAGTTCCTTCACTCTTTCTTATTTTTTGCTTCTTGATTATCATAGTTCTCTCTCACTCTCTCTCTCTCCCCCCCCCCCCCCCCCCCCCCCCCCCCCCCCCATTGTCTTTGTCTTTATTTCTCCCGCCGTCACGTGTCGTGCCATCAATATTTGTAATCCAGATGCGTGTCTTTAAAGTACAACAGACACAATCAAAGAAAACATTATTAAGTTTGGATCTGCCCACACAATTTCTACAAGTTGTCTGCCCAATTCAACACTCACTACATGTGTAATCACGTGAGTGGAGGCTATCACTCGATTTTCTTCTGACTGTGGACAAAAGGCTTATGTCCCAACCACGTGATTATTTCATGCTCTCCTCACTGTATAATTTCACAGACAGGTCGACACCCGGGCGGGCAGACAGTTTTAGATAAAGCCAGATCTTGGTCGGAGCATTCAAATACAACACTAAAAATAATAATCGTGCTATCATATCTGTATATGAGCCCGTCATATCTGTATCTGAGCCCGTCATATCTGTATCTGAGCCCGTCATATCTCAGATAATCAAGTAAGCACACGCCCTCTTCTACCCCTGATTTTTCATGAAGTAATGTGAGTGTGCTCAAATACACTCTAGTTAATTTGGTATGTGGCACCGACAGGTTGGACAAGCTTGACTTGTTCTGATCTTTCTCTTGACTAACTCATCACAAGACAACAAATCAATGAAATATAAATATCAAGTGAAATCGTATTTTTGTTATTTCTCATTACGTTTCTTTGTAAATCGTTGACATTTTTAAATATCGATTTATTTTTAGGCGATCGGCTTTAAGAGTGCATCGTTCTTGGTGGCGTCTTTGGCATTGCGTGGGGTGAGGTGGTGTTCAGCTCTTCTCTCCCTCTCCCCCCCCCCCCCACCCCCACCAGGCCTCAGTGTTTGTAATGTATACTGGGAGACTCATATATTTCTTATATATACGAGGGGCGTTCAGAAAGTAATGCACCACATCGTTTTTCTCAGGAGCTGTTTATTCAAAAAGCATGAAATTTATACACAATATACATGGATATGTCATGTAAACATCGGTATTATTCAACATAATCCCCATCAACTTGTACGGCTTTATGCCAGCGCGAAACAAGTGCATGTATTCCTAGCCCGTACCAGATTTTGTCTTGATCATGTAGCCATTTCTTCGCTGCATGAATCATTCCTTCATCATCTTTAAACCTTGTCCCACGGAGTGCATCTTTAAGTGGACCAAAAAGATGAAAATCAGAGGGTGCCAAATCGGGACTATAGGGTGGATGGGGTAGTACAGTCCAACCCAATTTGGTGATTGCTTCCCGTGTTGCCAGACTTGTGTGAGGTCGCGCATTGTCGTGAAGGAGAAACAGGTCTGCTGGATTCTTGTGCCGCCGAACTCTGCGAAAACGTTGATTGAGTTATTTCAATGTCTTAATGTAGGCTTGCGAATTGATTGTCTCTCCTCTTGGCATAACGTCCACAAGAATCACACCTTCAATGTCCCAAAAGACAGTGATCATGACCTTTCCAGCTGAAGGAATTGTCTTCAATTTCTTTCTTCGTGGTGATTGCGGATGATGCCACTCCATTGACTGTCTTTTTGTCTCAGGTTCAAAATGATGTGCCCAGGTTTTGTCATATGTAACGATCTTAGCCAAAAAGTTCTCTCCATCAGCATTGAAACGCTCCAACAATTCAGAAGAAATTGCTTTCCTTTGCAATCAGTGGTCATTTGTGAGACTTCGAGGAACCCATCTTGCGCAAACCTTAGAAAATCCGAGAGTTTTTATAACTGCATTTGCACTACCAATGCTGACTGACAGCTGTAAGGCCAATTGTTGATTCGCCTATCAGTAAGAATAATGCCCTCAGCGCATTTCAACATTTCTGCGTTGGTGGCTGTGGCAGGACGTCCACATCGCGGCCGATCAAGCAGCTCCGTATCTCTACTTCCTGATTCTTTGATTCTCTGAACCCAGCGACTGACTGTACTCCTGTCGACTGCAAAACTTCCATACACATCACATAGACGCTTGTGAATGTTCACAACAGTTTCCTTCTCTGCAACGAGAAATTCTATCACAATTCGCTGCTTATAACGCAAGTTGCTAAAACGCTCCATTTCAACGGTTTAGGACAGCCGTATTATTTGGCCGGTTGCAATGCAATTTGGTGCACACAATTGGCACATACCATATTTGAAGTGTGCAAAATTTCATGCTTCTATCTTCATTATTAGCTGAGAAAAACGATGTGGTGCATTACTTTCTGAAAGCCTCGTGTATATATATATATATATATATATATATATATATATATATATATATATATATATATATATATATATATATATATATATATATATTGCATTGCGCTTTTACGCATGAGAGTACCCATTTGTGGTGAAGAATTTTGTTGTTGTTACCTGTTAAACAATAATCTCAGTATTATTTAGACAGTATCATAGTACACTGGCCCGTCTAGGAGGATTGTGTGGGGAAGGAAGCAGGGGGGCTTTCAAGATTGACCCCGGAATAAACGCTATCCACCCCAATAGCCCATCTTCCTTCAACCCCCCCCCCCCCCCCCCAGGTGTTACTGTCGATTCTGCTCTGACCATAGGCATTTATAATTATGGTTCTTGTATAGAGCACTTACTTTTGTAATTATCGTTCTGTTTTAACTACTACCTTTCCTAATTATTGTTGTGTTTTTAAATTTAAAAAAAAACCCGTGTATTTGTTACTTTAGCTGTATTCAGACGACCGCAGTTTCTCACGTTTCTATTTTTAGAACTCGGACATTTCTAATTACGGTTATGGCTTGACCACTCACATTTCTCAGTGTGATCAGATTTAGACCACTAGACGTTCTGATGGTTTTGTTTATAAATACTCTAATCTTCTGTTTGTAGACCGCTGGCAGTTCTGATTTCGTTTATGTTTTTAGACAACTAATGTGACTGCAAACGTTTTTAGACAACTGATATTTCTGATTATGTTTTTGGACAACTAGTATGTCTTACTTTGGTTCTGTTTTGACCATAGAAATGTTTGATAGTCTCGACTGTTGACATGATAGTTTTGTAGATATAAATCTAGGCATGTTAGAAAATGTATGCGTCAGGCAGCGTGTGTTATTTGACAACATTAGACAATCTCTGACGGGCCAAGTGCAAGACTAGAACCAGGCCAGCAGGAAGACAGCCGAAAGGATTGTATGGCGCTCTCTCAAGCAGACCTCTACACTCCAGGGAAGAAGAGGAACGACTTAGTAAGTAAGTAATAATAGTGTCGTAATTAGGTTTGAAAGTTATTTATGGTCCCGCCTGAGTAGAGTGGATGGTGATAATCTGTGAGAAATAAAGGTGTGAGAAATAGATTTCACGAGTGAATAGTTTAAGGAGAAGATCTGTCTCTGGAATGAGTATTTTCTCTAGGCCAGCTTATCTATACGACTATCTTTTAGTACAAGACAATCTTGCCCCTCCTCATACCTAGAAATATAAGTTTAACTACACACGCACACAATTATGTGACAACGGGACACACAAACGTGAAAAAAACTACGGTAAATTGGGTATGGGTCTGACCAACACACACAGTTAATTTCTTCTGTTGTTTATTATCATTAAACTTGACAACACCAAATATCTAAAGAAAGATCAAATAAAATCAGAATTACATACATAGAATATTAATTAACAGAAGACATGTGCCCTCCCCTTATTGAGAAAGAAAGGACCCAACAAGTTAATAACCCCAAAGGTTAAAGGTTAGCACTATGTTACAGCATAGACAGTAAAGAAAAGAACAACGTTCCTACTAAAGCTATCCAGTAAAGTAAACAATATTTAAGCGGAATCCAGATGATACATATCTCCTGAAACAAAGACAATAGACACTCTCCCTGACATATGTGGCCACTCACTCGCTCTTCTTACCTACTCTTGGTGAAGAAAATCTCTTGGACATACAACTCCTGAATATATATATAATTCCTAGTGTTTTTATCTTCCAAATTGGCCCCAGTCCCTCTTCTAATAGTTTAATTTTATAAGAGGGACGCCTAATTTGGTGGATGATTCCTGGACAGACAAATGTTACCTCGAATAGTTAATGTAGAAAACCCCGAGATCTTGTGTTCACAGTAAACAGTAGAAAATACTTCCAGTATAGGGAAACATCTGGTTGCTAAAACTGTTATTTATGATGGTGATGGCAAATCCTATCGGATGGCTCTGGGGTGAGTGCCGATTTTGAAACAGCGTAACTTGCTGGATAAATCCGCTGATACGACTGTCAAAAGTAAGATAGTAATGTTGTTTGTGTTACGCCACAGTGGGCTGATAAAATTTGAAAAAATATCTGGGTATGAGTGTGACGGATGAATAATAGAAGCTACCCTTGAATTGTCGGATGATAATAAAAGTACCCTTGAATAGCACCGGGGGCCCTGAATTTACGTTGAAATTAAATCGCCAACGTGGATCACACGTGGAATTCCTCACGCGTGCTAATTAGTATGCACATAGTTATCATGCGGGCAGCCACGACATTCGCTTTGTCTTAATTTTAGTTTAGCCACGCCTACTGTCTTACCTCTCGAACTATACTGTTCAAAAAAAGAAACGCAACATTATTGCAGCGGTAATGGACACCAAATTTCAAACTTGTACCAAAATTTTATTTTACGGAATTAATGTTTCAATCTTGGCACGAAGAAACTTTCAGACTTTAACAATGAAATGATGTTCATTAAATTTGGTTTGGACTTTTATTCTTTGCCACCGAGGCCTCCGTTTCAGTAAGGTGTATGACCTCCTCTGGCCTCTATCAGAGAACGACATCTCCTTGACATGGATCCGATTAGCCGTTGGATCTGTTGTTGTGGGATGGCTGCCCACTCTTCCAGCAATGTAAGAGACAACTGTCGGAGATTGGCTGGAGCCACGTCTCGCTGGCGGAGTCGTCTGTCGAGGTCATCCCATAAATGTTCTATGGGGTTCATGTCTGATGACATGGCTTGCCACGGAATGGTCTGGACGTTGTTGTCAGCGAGGAACTGGGTGGTGAGTTGTGCCACATGAGGTCGAGCGTTATCATGCTGAAAAATCGACCCTCGTGCAGCCAGAAGTGGAAGGACGTGAGGACGAAGAATTTCAGCGACGTATCGTTGGGCATTCAGGCGTCCTTCAATTTGCACCAGGTCACTTCTTCCCATGAAGTTGATCGCCCCCCACATCAGTACACCTCCACCACCATGTGGAGGAGCCTCATCAACGCTGTTCTGGGCGTAGCGCTCATGGACTCTGCGGTAAACTCTTCTCCGTCTATCGTGTCGCTGGAGCACAAAAAATGATTCATCACTAAACCAAACCCGTCTCCAGTCATTCCCAACGGTCCATTGACGATGCTGGTTCACCCACTGCAGTCGGTTCTGGCGATGCCAGTCCGTAAGAACAGGACCTCTGTAGGGTCTTCTAGCCCATAGACCAGAGTCCTGCAACCGGTTCCTGGCCGTTTGATCTGAAATTCGACGAGCTGCTGACATTGACTGGACTGTGGAGGACGCAGATGCAAGTCGATTCCTGAGGTGATGCAGCCGTATGAAGCGGTCTTCAGCAGAGTTGTGACTCTGGGTCTTCCACTGCGCGGCTGGTCTGCCACTGAGCCAGTTTCTTGAAATTGCCTCCAAAGACGACTAATGGTGCTTCTAACCACATTAAATTGTCTGGCCACTACACTTTGTGACTGTCCAGTCTGTAAACGTCCAATGATGATGAGTAGTTGTTCGGTAGTGATATGAGCCATACAAGCGCATTGAATTTTCAACTGAATTTATTCGAGGAGCGTCAATCTTTTATAAGCATTCAATAACATGGTCAGAGAGTTTTGTGTTCAGCAAAATTCACGGGATTCTCATGAACCTGTCACGAGTTATTGTCAAAAATGTTGTTTTGACCTTGACCTCTTTCATGACCTCACGAATCATGAGGTGAGTACAATTCAGGTAACCACGAGAAGTTAATGACCAGGTGGACACAGTCGATAGGTTGACTGATGTCCAATCAGCGAATATCTTTTATAAAAGTAACACCAAAAAAGTTGCGTTTCTTTTTTTGAACAGTATACTAAAATCAAGCTATTTTTCTATCTTTTCTGTCATCCCCTTCTGGAGGCATCGTCAGAGGAACGGCAAGTGGGCAGTTATCAAAGACGGTTGTAGTCTCTAAGAACGTAGCAGAGTTTTAACACCTCTGGTTGACACGTTGACGCGAATTGTCTAAGAGGGTTAGAAACCGCTGCAGGACGTAGACGAACGGGGGAAGTCAGCGGTAGATAGTTGGGTAACAGAGCTTTGACTTGAGGCCCAAAACGAAAAAGTTCCCGAGAATCAAGAGAGGCGAGAAATTTCGCATCGGGCTATTAATTGTCATTAAATTCATATATATAGAAATCTCTGTAAAATGCAGTTATCATTCGCGCCAGAGAGTTGAAGAGGAGGCTAGCTCATATTATTAGAATCTAACAAGATTTCTTTGGATTTCTTCTATACGTGGAGTCTGAATTCATTCTGTGTGCTGCAGTAATATATATTAGAGTTTTAACGTGTAAAGTTCATTTATTTCACTGGATTTTTTGTGTTAATTTAAACCTGTTAAATAAACCTATAGCAAAGTTCTCCAGATGTAAATCTAAAAAGTAACTATCCGTTATTTCCCGAGTAATAGATGCGTAACATAATTTTAAGACGCTAGCTGATCGTAATTGTTTAATAACCACATATTTCTATTTTATCTTGTGTAAATTTTAAGTAATTAACTGTTCATAGCTAGAGGTAAAAGCAATACATTAGCTAGTCACTCGTGCAGTTCTTTTTAATATAAATAATTAAATACCGGAGTGATTTTACAGATCTTACATAAAAAAACGCAGGTGTTAGAATATAATTATAGTAGGATTACCTGTTTTGTATATTCTCTTTTATACAGGTGATCATACCTTATCGATCCAACGGTTTTATAGAGATACATGATCAGATGGCCTAAGGCATCCCAATTATATGTTCCTAAACATACAAACATTGACAGTAAAAATCTGATGTTAGAGACCCTTATAGGTCCACCTTCTCAACCCATGAGAGCGGGTAAATAACCAGAACACTTGAATGTTAAATGGTGTTAAATGTTAAACTGGAACGGGACAATGCCAGAAGATTTTTTTCTATCTTAATCATATAAAGTTCCCTGGCCTGATGAGGCAGAACTTACAGCACTAATATTCTTTAAGCAAACCCATATGACAGTACAGTGTTCCTACCATCAAATTCCACAGAGAACATTTACGGCTATTTCCTCCAGAGAACAGCCTTGGAGTAACATTCTGCTGTTTGATAATATTTTCACCTTCACTACGACAGAAACCTAGAAAAAAAACGTATCCCAAACCAATACCTGCAGTACGAAGTGAAATACCCCACTCAGGAAAAAATATAATCAACGCACCAATTCAGCGAATCTCCGAGAAAAATAGCAGTTGCCTAGACGGAGTTTTCTGGGGCTGAACCGGTCAAACAGGACATATAATAGTCTTAAAATACATTGTGTGTCATTAATTCCTTAGAACGTATGCAGCGTCGACAGAGGGGTAAGCCTGTATGTAGTGAGCTATGTATGTAGAGAGTGAAACGGAACGAAAGAATTTATTTTCTTAAGTTACTACTAATATAACATCTTCTCTTTTTATTTATCTCTCACTAAGTCTGAAGGCCCACGGGATAGTTTAAAATTAAGGACATATCCTTTACTCGTCCTGACTACTCCCCCCCCCCCCCCCCCCCATTGTTAATCATTGGTTTTGATCTTTTGGTTAAATAACCTCGGTTGGGATCATTCCTAGTTTTCCCTATACCAGAGGGAGGGTTTATGAGAGTATATATTCTTTTCCTTATGTAACTATAATTCACTGATGTAATGATAACTATGTATTTTTTTTTTTGGTTGTGATCTATTTTCTAACGATATAATAAACTTAAATAAACCTTAAGCTATTGGTGTCGGTCAAAACCTCCCCTGCCATTTATACGTGACCCCATAGTTTACCTGTTTGTTTCTACGTATGTACGTATTTATGTCACAAAATTGTTTGTGTGTGCGTACGTGAGGGTAGTGTAATTTGAATCAGTATCAAGTGAGAAAGTACGTCTCCATTAAAGTGTGTCGTACTAGATAGTTGGATTGAGCAATTACTCAGTCCAAGACAGTATTTTCTCTTACACCAGTTCTCCTCGTAAACAGAACTATTTCTCACACCTTTCTATCACATAGCTCTCACTATATCACCTCTGCTCGAATGGGACCATAAATATATTAGGCCTATCTATAAAAATTACGACAATGGGTAAGTCTAGTTAACTTTACTATTTAAAATGTTTCTAGTCTTTTTGGCCAATCCTGTTCACAAATGAACTTGGGGACTCGTAAGCCAAGAAAAAGACAACATTAATCCAATCAGTAAATGAAGAAAGGGACCAAAATAGACCGCTGGTCGCCCTTGATCAGGTCATGCTTAAGAATAGAGAAACATTATGAAAAAAATGCTACTAATATATATCTACATATATGCACTCGGAAGGGGACAAGATGATCTCTCATCCACTCCGTCAGTACTGATTAAATTAAAAAGGCACACGGTGTCTCTAGCCTATTCCTATCCGGTCAGCTTTCGCTAGCGCGGCGTCTCTAGTTCGGGTGAAGGTATGCGACCTCCCCGGTCCTTTGCGCGCACGTTAACGATCAGCGTACAATGTCAATTATTATTTAATTATCCATACGTGCACTTAACAAATATCGCCTGTCATTAATCGTTATTAGATTGTCGGCGTCTGTGGGTCGTCGTATGGTATTAAATAAGAGTCACTTACTAAAATTACACAAAATGAAATATAACTTGAATTCTATTCTGTCACTTATCAGTCGTGCCTAGTGTATTAATTAGTCAACTAAAACGTCTCTTCTTGTGTGATAAAGCGTGTGGTAAAATTATCATTAAACTGGACAACTGGTAAACAAATAACTACGTGTTATTTTCCACTGGTCTTTAACAGCTAGACTTTAAGTGAATTATAATGGTAAACTTTAACACTTTAACACGCTTAAGCACAAATTTATATTACCAGAAAATCAGAATGAAATCCCCACGAAGGCTATTAACATACCTTCCACAATGTTCCAGACTACGTGTTTGAACTATCCGAAAAATTCTGAGCGACAACTGATAACTGTTTTGTGAAGACACAGTTTATATACCATCCTGGTTATCTGCTCTCCAGAAGATGCTAATTTTCTCACTTTTGCATAGCAGAGAAATCAGAAACCTAAATTCCCAAGATAAAAGTCTTTCACGGTCGCTCTGTCGGACGTTGCTACTCGACAACAGAGACTTATACCGTGTAACAGGTTCCCGCAGATTTGGCCCGCTTCTGGAGATCACAGAGTTATCTCCCCATGTATGTACGAAAATCAAAGGGTACTCGGGGAAAGTATTTTAGCCCGAGCGACTTACTTCAAAAGGTCCAGTGTTATTCCACGGGCATCTGTCTGATACTCGATGATTGACTGAGCAGCTGGCGTGAAAAACTCGGGTAAACAAACTTGATTCGCTCCCTATTATGACTGGCAGGTCACGGAAGTTGGTAAACTTTTCGTTTGTTTATGTCTCAAGGAAAAGAGGCGTGGATTAAAAATGAGTAAACGCAGGCTGTCAATGCATGGCTTTGCTAGCGAATCAAAGAACGCCACGAGGTCACGAAAGACTGTCAGATACTGTAGGCTATATTTCCATTACGCGTCACAAATATGTTATTGGGCAGTGCGTGTCCGTGTGTGTGTGGAAATGATTATGGGAAAGTGTGAGTATTTATGTTTACATGACTGAACTCTGTGTGTGATCGTGTGGGGGATATGGATATGTGAGAAAATACATGCGTGAGTGATATGTGATAGTGTACATTTAAATGACAGGATTGTGCATGTGTGGTTGTGTATGTGGGTATAGACCTATACATAGCATGTACAATTATTTGCTACAGAAACTACGTCAGTAAGAAGATGTGAATATATTTAATGTGTATGTGTTTATGTTGAAACGACTGATGATGTGTGAGTTAATGACTACGTGTTTATGTTGACGCGACTGATTTGTGTGAGTTAATGTGTATTTGGTTATGTTCACACGACTGATGATGTGTGAGTTAATGTGTATGTGTTTATGTTGAAACGACTAATGATATGAGTTAATGAGTATGTGTTTATGTTGTAACGACTGATGATGCGTGAGTTAATATGAATGTGTTTATGTTGAAACGACTGATGATGTGTGAGTTAATGTGTATGTGTTTATGTTTAAAAGACTGACGATGTGTGAGTTGATGTGTATGAGTTTATGTTGATACGACTGGTGATGTGTGAGTTAATGTGTATGTTGAAACGACTGATGATGTGTGAGTTAATGTGTATGAGTTTATGTTGAAACTACTGATGATGTGTGAGTTAATGTGTATGAGTTTATGTTGAAACGACTGACGATGCGTAAATTAATGTGTATGAGTTTACGTTGAAACGACTGATGATGTGTGAGTTAATGTTTATGCGTTTATGGTGATACGACTGATGATGTGTGAGTTAATGTGTATGAATTTTGTTGACATGACTGATGATGAGTGAGGTAATGTGTATGAGTTTATGTTGACACGACTGATGATGTGTGAGTTAATGTGTATGAGTTTATGTTGACACGACTGATTTGTGTGGTGTGTGCTTGATTGTTTGTGAAGTGAATGCATCTTTGTGTAATTGAGTGGCTGTGTGAAGTCTGTGTGTGTGCGTTTTGACGAGTGTGTGAGAAATGAATGCGTGCAATTGAGTGTCTATGTTAAGCATGTCTCCAAGTGTTTTACGACTAAATGAGGAGTGAATGAATCTACGTGTAATTCAGTGACTGTGTGAGGCAAGTGTGTGTTTCACGAGTGTGAGAATTGAATGAGTCTACGTGTAATTATGTGTCTGCGTGAGGCATGTCTGTGTGTTTTACGGGTGTGTGAGGAGTGAATGCGTCTACATGTAATTGAGTATGTGTGTGAGGCATGTGTGTGTGTTTGACGAGTGTGTGAAAATGAACCCATCTACATGTAATTGAGTATGTGTGTGAGGCATGTGTGTGTGTGTGTCTTTTACGGGTGTGTGAGAAATTAATGCGTCTACATGTAACTGAGCATGTGTATGAGGCATGTGTGTGTTTGACGAGTGTGTGAAAAATGAATGCGTGTAATTGAGTATGTGTGTGAGACACGTGTGTGTGTGTGTTTGACGAGTGTGTG